>VMDR010006209.1:0-46789 GCA_007922815.1 Macrotus californicus
GGAAGGAAGGAAGGAAGGAAGGAAGGAAGGAAGGAAGGAAGGAAGGAAGGAAGGAAGGAAAGGAGGAAGGAAGGAAGAAATAGCGAGCCTGGTCATAGGCAGGTCACATTTTGGGGTCTTGATTTCGCCCCATACAGTGAAGGGGTTGAGTGATATAAATCCTCATTTTAACATTCTGTGAGTCTCCTTTAATATGGTTCTCAGGACCTACACTCATACAACTGGCTGCAAAATAGCTGAGGCTTTTTAAACATTTTCCATCACTTTCACTTTATCTTGCTCTAGTGGCTTAGGCTGCTTGAAATGTTAATTTTGAAAAAGAGTTATTCGCAAAGATATATGCACCCCTATGTTCATTGCAGTGTTATTCACAGTGGCCAAGACATAAAAATAACCAAAGTGTCCTTTGACAGAGGAGTGGATAAGGAAGATGTGGTTCATGTATACAATGGAATACTTCTCGGCCATAAGAAAAGATGAAATACTGCCATTTGTGATAACATGAATGGTCCTTAGGAATATTATGCTAAGTGAAATCAGTCAGTCAGAAAAAGCTAAGAACCACATGATTTCACTCATGTGTGGGATATAAAACTGAAACTCATAGACACAGACAACAGTGTGGTGGTTACTAGAAGGAAGGGGCACCAAAGGGTAAAGGGGGCCAAATACATTGTGACAGAAGATGATTTGACTTTGGGTGGTGTGAGCACAATGCAATATGCAGATCATGTATCATAGAAATGCTCCCTTGAAACCTATATAATCTTACTAACCAATGTCACCCCAATAAATTTAACTAAATAAAACTTAAAAAGAAAAGAAAAATAGTCTTCTGATCCACCAAGAAAATGAATGAAGTTTTCCAGCAACATTGAAGGCATTGCTAAGTCTTTGTCAGTGTCCCTGTGCTGGCATGCTGGAGTGTTGACAAATGCTGGACTGCAGAGTGTTCATCCTACTCAGGAAGTTCAGGCCATTTGACAAGTAATTAGCAGTATCAGCTCCTAGCAGGCATTCATGCCAAAAATCCCTTCCAACAAAACTTGGTGGAAAGCTTCAGCTCTCAGGGACTGAGATGCAAATGGTCCCCATTGCTGAGCGCTTCAGCAGAAAAGCAAAGAGAAGAAAGTCATGGCTATGTAGACAGAGGCACGATACATAGGCTTGGTGTGCCTCATAATAAAAATGTGCTTATGAGTCAGCAGATAAGTGATACTAACCGTGCAGTTAACAGGTCACCATTCATGCCCAGGCCTACTACATATGGTCCTACACCTTCTCCACCTTCTCAAGTTGACATTGTGTTTGGGATGTGCTCAGGGAAGCACTTTGAATGTTGTGAAATGATAGTTTCAGGCAAGGGTTATTCTTATAAGTTTTTCCCAAACTGTTCCACTAAGCACTATACTAGGGAAAAAAGAGGGAGAGAGGGAGAGAACAAACAAAAGGGAAAAAATTCTTTTACATTTGCATGTGGACATTTCTGAGGAATCAGAGTAAAAAGCATTTGGATAATCAATCAATCAATTTAAGGAGGATTTTTCAAACTCTTAAAAACAGAGAACACTCTCCCTTTTCTTTAAGTTCTTGCTTATTAATATTTCATAGAAACAATGTATAATAGAACATGCTTAGGAAAGTATTACAATTCTTTACCATCATCACTATTTTTATTTCTAATTGTAAGTTACCTAAAGGATGTTTAAGGTAAATTAAGTAAATTTGAGATTATTGAGTGTGCATAGCATGCCCAATCCTGTGCTGAAGCACGAGAGGGAAATGGGACAGCAGAGGTTGGAGGCTGGCTGGTCAGGCACCTTGTCTGTTTTAAAACCAAGCAGAGTCTAAGCACATCGTTACTGTCAGAAAAATGTTATTCTCTCCTCTGCTGCCTGACACTCTCAGCATCTTTTCCTGAGCCTTCCTAAACAGGAATTCACTGCAAAGTGAGCTAACTATGGTAGTAGAATCTGGGGAAGACAAAAGGGTGTGAAATGCTCACACACAGGGTTAAACAGAGACAGAAGACCTCTTCCATGGGGACTCCAAGCATCCCCATCTCTCAGGCTCATGAGTAAGATGGGGAATATGTTGGATGGAAGAATTAGATCTCACATTTTCCAGACTAACTGGTGAGCAGATTTTCTTACATTATAATTATTTATCACTTACAAGATATCAGAGCTACAGAGAGATAGCTGAATAATAGATGAAATTGTGCTGAACCAAGTTTCTGCCCTAAGGAGTTTTCCATGGAGAGGCGAACATAGGATCATGCCAGACCAGCATAATGCAGTCCGCTGCCTTGTCATACAAGGTGGGCGGGGTTCCTGGTGAAAGAATGTGTGTGACAGAGAGAGACAGAAACAGAGATCAGAGATTCATTTAATGTGGACAAGAAAATGGCAAACAGAGCATGCTCTGTCAATGGGTCGAACGTTAAAGATAAGAAGGGAGCAGTCAACCTGCAAGGGCCTGAAATGATTCCAGGTGGCTCTAGGAAAGAACCCTGCCCCAAAACACAACCCCACTGTCTAGGAGCCTCAAGTACCTTTGGGTCCATGCATTCACCAATAAAAGCACTTTAGCTGCTTAACAGTAATAAAACATGAGTGGGAGGGGTGAAGGAGCATTTTTAGGAGAGAAGAAAGAAGTGAGGGAAAAAAAATGCCATTGTTGCCAGTTCCCTGTGTGTTTAAGAGCAGCCCTGGACAGATCACAGAGGTAGAAGGCTGAGGTCACACATCTGCACACAGCTTGTCTCTGGGACTCAGGAAAGTGTCTCTAACCCACCATGCTCACCCCTTCTGGCTAACCCCACCCCATCAAGACTCAATCTATGTCCATGGCACCTTAGCACCAGGCTTCCTCCAACCCAGGCCAGAGGTTGAGGAATCTTCTAAAACAAGGTGGGGGAAAGACAAGAGGATGAGGATACAAGCAGGAAAGCTTTCATTTCAGGGGCAGCCAGTCAACGAATGTGCAGAGAAGAACGGGCCCACTGGGATTTGAAGCCAGGAAAGGAGGTGTCTAGAAGGAACCAAATCCTCAGGCTGCCGGTGTGATTTGGACCTTTAATGACGTCCCATTGGCCCTGTGGACGGTTGGGCTGAGAGTCAGTAGGTTCCAATGAGGCATCACGAGTCATCCACCATCCCTGCTCTGAATATGTTTCAAAGCTCAGAACTCAGGAGAGCCTCAGATTTGAAAGAGAGGAAAACAGCGTGGAGTTTGTAAGGCCATATTAATAATTCGTGCATTAGAACATATGAATATTCAGACTAAGTGGAATATTCAAACGATACAGAGAAATAGCCTCGCACAACTTCAGCTCAAGTTTTGCAGCCAGAAGAATTATATAAGACACAGAGATGAGCATGACGTTACATGCCAAAAGAATTCAGTTTGAGCCTCACTGCCTGGCTTATCATACATAACCAAGGGGGAGGGTGGGAGCAAGGGAAGGAGGTGGGACTGGCTGGGGTGGGAGGAGTGGTGGGGGGGAAAATGCAGACAACTGTAACTGAACAACAATAAAGTAATTAAAAATCAATTAATTAATTAATTAATTAAAATAAAAAAAAAAAGAACTTAGTTTGAGGCTGAGAATTTTGGGGGCGCTGACTCAACTAATAAGCTCTTCCCTCCAAAAGTGATGTTATTTCTCCCACTAAACCCTCAGAGCAGCCTGGTCCGTGGGAAGGAGCCTGCCTACCTGCACTGGCCAGAGGGCTGATCATGATGGGAGCAGCCACCCATGGCATTCAGCCCCAAACGTGACCTCCATGAAAGCCAGAGCAGAAGAGTACTTGCCAGCGCAGCCCTCCATAAGGTCCCATACATCTTGGCAGGAGGACAGTGGTCTGGACAATGGCACTTAGTGCAAATTCCTGGGCCATGCCTGGTGTGGAGAAGCCTGGGCATCGTTAGTCTATCAGCAGTTTTCAGACCCCATCCCAGATGAACCAAATCAGAACTGGAGGTGGGGACTCAACAGGAATCCATGCTTTATCACAAGCAGGGGATGCACCAACCTAATGGAGGTGAAGCAAATACATCTCAGGTGGTTTCCATATGGCCTCCATGTATCCGTTAATCAGCCTGAGGTTGCCACCGCTCTGAACACAGCCCTGTCTGCTGGTCCATATTGACCTTGTCACCTGTTGAGCGCTTGAAGCACTTTCCCCTTGAACTTCATCAAACCAGATCACCCACATGCATTATCTGCAACTGAATTTGAGCCCAAATGCACACATGTAAGTTCATCCAGCTGAATTCGTCTCTTTTTGTCCCTGTGTTCCCAGCTGTCAAACTCATTCCTTTTGTTACTTCAGACATCTCTTGCACTCTTTGCCTCTTCTAGCATGGTCTCGGGTACAGGAAGGTCTTCTTCACCTTCATCTGGTGAGATTTTTACTGCAACAGGATGGACTTCGGGGCTTGCCAAACCCTTGACCAACAGGCTGTGTTTGCTCATTCCCAGAAAATCCTCCTAAAGTACCACAATTCAGCTTATGTCCCTTCATCTTTCGAAGTCAGATGTTTTAGGACAACCTACACTAGGTGTACACATTGTTTGACTTACCAGGTTTCTGATACGGATTGCTGACTACCAAAAACGACCACAAAGAGCTTTGTGAACAAGGGAAGCTGAATTTATCAAAACTTGACATGATATACCACCTTGAAATGGTGTCTGGAGAGTCTTAAAATGCGAAAATTTGAGTGTTTTAGGATTTTAGGACCCAGACTGCCTGACTGTAATTTAGGGCCTGTAAGGCAGCCAATCAGTTGGGATCGGGCAGAGT
Organism: Macrotus californicus; assembly: GCA_007922815.1. Lineage (NCBI taxonomy): Eukaryota > Metazoa > Chordata > Mammalia > Chiroptera > Phyllostomidae > Macrotus > Macrotus californicus. The sequence goes on from VMDR010006209.1 coordinate 4,812, forward strand.
GTATGACTGAAGAGCTTGGGAGCATCTGGCACACCAGGCAGGAGTCTTGAAGGGAGCCTCAGTGAGCCAGCACAGTCTTCTTAAGTACCTAGTGTCATTGGCTCAGTCTTTCATTCAGAAGCATGCAGCTAGGCAGGATTTCCTGCAGCTAGGCTATTTTTTCCTTGCCCTAATAGTCTTTAGTACAGAAAAAATATATGCTTGGTTTCAGATTCTTCAGCTCAGGGACAAGAAAGATATTGGTACCAGTGTTCACGAGTTTGCCGTGAGCCCCTGCTAACTCCCTATGCTCACCTGCATTGTTCTGTGAGGGCTCATGATCAGATAAAAAGCAATACCAATCAGCAGGCACACCAAACCTGTAACTATGTTCACAGAGGACCTCCTTCACTTTTTCTTATGGCTGAAATTTAACTATGTAAAGATCATCAGCCCTGTGGACACAGTGATTTCCAAATGTTTTTTTTTTTCAAGATAAGTAAGAAAGTCATATATTTAAAACAAATAAAACTGAGCTCTTCTGCTTTCTGGATGAGGGGTGAAGTGTTAGCATTTCCTTCTTTTGCCGAAAGGATCCCTGAAGATTCAAGGGACTTAGTTAATCCTCAGACGCCTTCATTCCAGAAACCATTATTTTTTTTAGGTCAAAACCATTGCTTAGGGGGAAACCAATTTTACAGCCAAATTATGTGTAAACAAGAGAGGAGATGAGAACACTTTCTTAATAGGGGAAATGAGTATACAAGTAGTTACAATAACTTCAACCAGAATTTAAAACAAAATCTTTTGAGTGCCAGAAGACAGAAAATTTGCAATTCCCCAGTTTAATTGAGTATATACTTATAGAGTTCATTTTGCTTTGGAAATTAATTCTTCCACAAAGGAGATATGCTGGTTAATTTAAGTTATAATTAAAAATACTCCAGCTTATATATTGATTTCATTACCCTGTATTTCATTTCTGTTTATTGTTTCACATTTTAACAAGTTAATAAAGGCGCCATTTTATGTATTCCCTTCCTTACACAACTCACAAACCCAAAGTACTTTTTGAATAGAAATCACATCAGGGCAACACATTTTCCTTCCACTGCAACAACGATGATGCTGTTTAACAGACATGAAATCATCAGGAAGCCCAGAATGCATTGTTTGTTGAGAAGGTACTCTGTTTTCCAGGCAAAGGCGATTCCAACTTTCCCTTGAAAGACTAAGGTCCCCAGGAAGCACCTGACAGCCACAGGAGGTGAGTGACTTAATCCTCAGGGACCAGAGGGTTGGCTTACCACTTGAGAAGGTGGAGTCAGGACAATGACCCATTTGAAATGCACTTTTAAATTATCAACTTGTATTGATTTTTACTAGTAAAAGGCCTCAGTCCTTTCTGGAAGTAAAATGAGTTGAAATGCAGCAGAAGACATGTGCATTGGGCCCTCCCTGACTGTCCCAGGCTTGAGTTCCTTGTGCTGCAGACTCAGTGGCTGTCTAGCAGCTGGCTGAGCTCATTCCCTACAGCCCAGAACAGCCTTGAGCCCCATCGGCCGGGGTATTGGCTGTCCACTTTTCTCTGGTCAGTGCAGAAATGGAAATTCACAGCCAGGTGTGGAGCATGAGGAGTGGCTCTTTTTTGACTCGACTCTTCATCATTTTTTTCCTTTGTACAAGCATATTCTCATCAAAAATCACTGCTCTGTCTGCTGCACCGGCAGACATAAAGACGAATAACAGATCACATTTGAAAGCCCTTGGTGAAACGTGAAGTTCTGTACATGCTTCAGATCATGCCTGTATTATTAGCGGTCCTGTCAGGTATTAAATTTTGTCATCCTTGTGACACGGTGACCCCTTGCACCATCTCAGAGTGTGGCATTTTTCACCCCCCTCCTGGGAAGCTAACTTTTTGCACATTTAATGTTGAAATGTGACCTCTTTGGAAGTAGGTTTGGTCGATGATGACCTAAGGCGTGAAGCTACTATTGCTGCAATTCTAGAAAATCATTTGTCCTTTTATTAAAACACAACCAACAATTACTTCATGATGACAGACAGGATCCAGCTGCTGCCAGGAAAACAAGTGATATTGATCCCGAGAAGCACAAAGTGGTATCTCTGGGAAACAGAGAGGCAGCAGGTCCAGTCTGTACATTGGGGCATGCTTTCAAAGGGGACCACAGCTGATCTTCCATGAAATTAATAAGTTCAGCAGAGCTAGGAAAGTCCTTACAGTTTGCAGGTCTGACCAGAGACATGGTGATTGTGAAGACACAGTCCCGCGTGTCTAGGGGTCAGGGGCTGGGTGGTGGGGATCAGCTTAGCTTTAATGCCGTCATGACAGTCAATTTGGTAATTGCTGCTGCCATTGCTCTCACATGAAGGTGGAAACTGTACCAGTAGGAAAAAATGCGTGTTCTTTACGATATGGCCCTTTTGTGGTTCTTGGAGACTGAATGCAGTTACAAGTTCTGAGGTTGCTGGTTCCCCTCAAAAAGCCACCATATCCGGGAACAGGGGCAGTCGAGACAACCTGGGGTCGGGGAAGCTAGTTTGCCTTGCGCTGCACAGAAAGTGGTGGGACCATCACTCTGTTTGCCTATATATACGTACACAGATGAATATAAGCTATCTAGCCATACAAATATAGATAGAGACATGTATCTGCACTCTGTGTGGAAATATACAGGGGCAGGCAATAGTAGATTTACTGTGACATTCTTACATGTTAATAAAGCCATTGTAATCATCAAACCTGCATGTCTTTTTTCATATGAACAACTGTAAACCTACTTTTGCCCACCCCGTATGTCTTTTCTTCTATATATACGTATATACTCAGAGGCGTGTGTGTGTGTATGTCCATATGTATATCTTGGTCCACACAGATGCAGAAATAGATATAAGAATGTATATGAACCTACAGATATGCACATATTTAATACTCTAAAGGATAACCCCATATGGCACTACCAAACACTAAGAAACAGCCCCCACGTGTGGCAGGTGCTTTTGTTCAATTTCACAGACCTGCACTGAGGCTATTGCCCCTGCAAGGCCACAGTGGCTAAGTGGAGCCAGGCTAGAAATCCAGCAAGGTGCACTTGGGGTACAGGTGGGGTGGGCACCCACATTCCCTACCTTCAGGGAGAGGGTTGATATCCTTCCAGGAGTGAATGTACAAGCCTGGAAATATGGGTATTCAGGATATGTCTGCACCTTCCTCTCCACTTGATTATCAACCTAAAACTTCTCTAAAAGAATGAAATATTTTTTAAGTATATTTCATTGATCATGCTATTATAGTTGTCCTATTTTTTTTCTCCACTTTATAATTGGTAGGTACAAAATAGACAGGGGGAGGTGAAGAATAGTATAGGAAATGGAGAAGCCCATGAGTTTATATGTACGACACATGGACATGAACTAAGGTAGGGGTGGGATGTTGGTAAGAGGGAGGTGTGCAGGGAGGAGGGAGATAAAGGGGATAAAAAACGTTTTAAGACATATTTTCTCATCTCAAAAATGATGACCTATGAAGAGATAACAATACAGGACTAAGACATATCTGCTACTTTGGAAATAGAACACAGAATTTTGACAATTAGAATATATTGTTCCATAATAGATGATTTGCTTGTGAGTCTCATCAGTCAAATTACAAGTCCTTTGAGAGTGGAGAGAGCGTTTTATAAACAGGGATCACAAATGCCAGTGGGATCATCAGAGAGTGTTTCAAAGGGCAGGTGGCTGCCACAGATCCCAGGGCAGGATTGAAGGTTCCAGGAAGAAATGTCACTTGAGATGCACAGAGGCCACACTGTGCAGGACTGTTGGGGGACTCAGAGATCAGATTCAGTGTGGCAGAGGGTTTGGGATAACCAATAGTCAGTGAAAAGGTTAGAGATGTCCCCTGGAGTCAAGGAGTTCTCCTTCTGTTGAAGGAACACATTTTGTTGTCACCTTCCTTACATGATAAACTCTAGACTTATGTAACTCCACTAGCTCTGAGTTGAAATTTTATTTTATTTTACTGTGAAGCATTTTTGCTTTTTGTAGAAAAGCGAGGGGCTGGACCTCTGTAACACTGTCAGGACACCTGGTTGGAGGCTATCACAGGGTCCCCTTCAGTGCCTATGACTGTGTCAGCATCAGGCCACAAACACCCCTGTCACTGAATGCATGTTACATTGTGTCTGCCATAGTCAACACTTCTTGAATCCAACAAAGGGATGATTAACTTTGAGTTATGCATATCATATAACATCCCCATTTTTACTTTTCTTTAATAAAATATAGAAATTACATGAATCAGCTACAAAAATAAGTGTGTGGTCAAACCAGACCAGACTGGACCAAACCTGGGCTGGCAAAAATCTGAGGAAGGTAACTAAGGAACATATGTCCCTATGTCTGCTAGGTCCTGTCTGGTGGTATCAGGCCTACAAGGCAGTCGGGGACATCATCCCCCTTACCAGTGACGGGTGAATGACTGTTGAGAGTGCTCACTCTATGTGTATGGAGAAGAGGGGCTGCACCATGGGGACACAGGCCGATTGAGGCTGGAAAGCGGGTGTAAACTGAGGCAGCACTATATCCGCATTGCCATTCCACCGCTCAGTGGCTCTGTCTTCCTGTTTCCTAATTCCAAATTCCACCAGCCTAGTTCATCAGCCTCAGCCAGGCTCACAGGTTTCCTTTCCCTCTAAGTCCCTGATCTCGGGCCTGACGCTGCCTTTCCTCAGTGGCTATGACCCCGGAGTATGCAGTGTAGAAAGGGCCTGTGTGGTAAACTTCTCCAGCACCTGAGAAGTTTAGAACAGGATCTGGGAAGTCAGCTCTCCTGGTGCACACCCAGCACTTCCGGGAAGCACTGTCGCTGAGCCCCACGGGGAAAAACACACATGATATGGTTGCACATTTGACACAACACAGACTTACCACCAGTAACTTTTTAACTTCAGAGTTGCCATAAAACTAACACTTCCCACCAGGGTTTCAAAGTAGCCATTGGTGATGAGTTGAAACTGTGTTAATATTTTTTTAATTTAAAAAATGTCATAATATCTCTCTTAAATAATTTTTTTAATTTTAATAAAAATATCATTAATACATAATCATTGAAGAAACATTTTTTTAGTAAAAACTATTTTTAAACTACTTATTTTAAACCGGGATACAAGTCTATATAAAGCCTTGTTTAGGCTTTTGTTCTTATAAGGCCTGGGACCGTCCCGTTCTGCCCCTTACTCTCGGTGTCACTTTGGGGAATGTGGGACAGCCTGCCTAAGCTTCATCTTTCTTAACACTTACAATGAGGGTGACGTCTCCCACTGTACTGAGCTGCAATGAGAAGGAAATGACTGTCGAGGACATAGACACACTAAAATGTATCTGCCATGTACATGAAACCCATTCATTTTAAATGGGCACCCTGCATTTTCATTTATGTCTGCAACCCTCTGCCAGGGCTCTTGGCTGTGGTAACTCACTGTTTCTCTGATTGCTGTTTTGGGAGAAGCTTTGCAAACTCCAAGGTGGAGAACTTCAGGGGTCCTGGGGGCAGAATGCCCCTCACGGTCCCTGGGAGCAATGGGAACCTGACTGCAAGACGATTACTGAATCTATAAGGTCTGCCTGTGCAAGGCACCCATTTACTTCCTTATTTAACTCTCCCATTCTAATGGAGATCTTCTCAAGGTCTCCATGTCCCAGAGGGGAAAACTGTCCCCCAGCACCTACTAGCACCCCAGGAGACTCACCTGACAAATGCGTGGTCTCGATAAAATCCCTCAAGTCATTTCCAGAAGCTTCCTCCAGCTTTGGGAGTCGTGAAGCAGCTCCCAGTGTGTCTGGAGATCAATTTGATCAGCTCCAGGAAAGAGGGGAGAAAGTGCCTTCTATGCTCAGGGACCACCATCCTGCTCCATCAGGATGCACATGATGGACAGGGTGTCAGAAAGGCTCTCCAGCTTCCCTGTTTTCACTGCACTGCCTTGTCCCCAGTGGCACTGAGAGACATGGGTCCCCTTCTCACTATTAGAAATGGGGTCTCGAATAGAAGAGGGTGGTGGGAAGGCGGGAGGTACTCTGCCTGCTCCTGGTGTTATTGTCCCACATGCAGCCCTCTGGCCCTCCGGGGCCTGAGGAAACCCCAGCCCCTCCCGTACCCTGCAGTCATAGCCGACCTTCCCAGCCATGTTATCACCTGGCCCAGTGACACCACCAGGTGAGAGGCCCCACAGAGATTCGTAAGCAGACAGGGGAGAGTCTGAGGCAATGAGGCAACGTGGAATGCAGAAACCAAAGGATGCTGCCCCGACTCAGGCAGGTACAGTGTGTCTGTAAGGCAAGTGAGCAGACAGAAGTATTTAAAGACGGTGTTGTACGGGCCTCTCTGACCCAGCAAGTACTCACGCTGAAACACTGCTTGAAGAGGATGCTGCGTCCTGCTCTGTACTTCTTGGCTCTGGAAGGCACAGTGCTGGCGTCTTTAAGACCCATTACTCCCTATGATTACCACCTGTGAGCTGGCACCGAGTACACACCTCTCCCTACCGCAGGAATAATCAGCAGTGAGAGCACAGAATCAAACCGCTCCCTTTTTAATGAGCCAAGCAGCCTGGCCACTAATTTATAGCAGCTTCTTAAGCAGCCAGGGGAATATATTAGTTTCATTTTTATTTTAAGAAACAAAAACAGCAGAATTGCTCTGCTCATAAAATCTAATCCCAGGCAAACTGCGCCATGAGGGGTGAATTAATTAACACTACTTGTTAAGGTATTACTGCTATTGATTCATTCTCCTCTATCAATAATCTTAATTCATCCACAAAACCAATTCAGCTTAATAACATGTAAAGGGAAGTTAGGAAACCTCATTGCCTATTAAAACATGACTCCACAGAGTTTTCCTGTGTGGGTTGTTTTACTGTCCACGCAGCACATGGACCTCCTAGTTAGCATTGCTGCACACCCCAGAAACAACCCTCCAATCCACTCTCTCGTCCGCGCTGCCTGCCCAGGCCCTCCTACCTCCAGCTGGGTCAGGACACAGCCTGTTACGGGCTATACTGTGGCCCTAAATTCACATGTAGAGTCCTAAGCCCTGGAACCTCAGAATGGGACTGTATTTGGAGATGGGGCCTTTAAAGAGGTAGTTAAGGTAAGATAAGGTCACTAGAGTGGGCTCTCATTTCACATGACTGAGGTCCTTATAAAAAGAGGAGATCAGGACACAGACACAGGCACACACAGAGGGACGACCAAGTGAGGACACAAAGAAGACAACCAAACATCTACCTAAAAGCCAAGGAGAGAGGCCTCGGGAGGAGCCAGCCCAGCTGACATATTGATCTCCCACTCAACCTCTGCCCCCACCCCCTCCCTGCAGGCCCTCCTCTTGTGTCAGATGGGAGGTCCCCTGTCTCCCCAGACCTACTCTCCACTTCTCTTGAGCTCTTCAGTCCCTGCTTGCCTCTCTGGAATGTGTCTGGATTTCTGACCAACTTGACTCCAGTCTGTGTGTTACCTGTCAGATCTTGTTGGGTATCCAGCCTCCTGGCATGGACGGGTCTGGCCTCCCTGGCCAGGGAGCTTGAAGCCCCTTAATGTCACAAGTGAGCTCCTTGCTGCCTCTCTCCTGCCCAGGAATGGCTGCCTCAGGTGACACCTTAGGAAGAAGTTTGCCGACAAGAGAAAACACTCTCCTGGTGGCAGCTGAGATGTGCTTTCTTTGAAGAAAAGGGTTTTATCTCCTTTGAAAACCTGAAGCAGCCCGGATAATGGCAATAGCCTAACACTACCTGTGTGCACATCTTGTTTTCTTCAAGAGCTCGTTCAAACATGACATCCTGCATCTAAAAAGGGGAAAGAAAAAAGAAAGAATACCCAGGAGTACATCAGGCAGGAGGTGTTATTATATTATTAGCATTGTTTGAAAGTAAGGAACAAAAATCCCAAAGGGTTAAGTAATAGCATGTGTAAGAAGGGGGGGCTGGCACCAAGGCACCTTAGTTCCTTGTCCAGGGGCTTCCCATTGCATTTCGCCAACTTCTGTCGCCTTTTAGAAAGAGCCTGTTTCAGTGGGACTCAGCAAGTAGCCGGGCCAGCCATGGGCTACCTTCCCAATAAACACCACACAGACCAAAACACAGGCTCACAGCCCCCCGGGATCCGCGTGATGCCTGGTTTTACGGCCTGGTCAGGTCTACTATACTTAAGATGATTTATATAAAAAGCTCTAATATTTTCCTTCTCTCTGCCTCCAGAAGAAGTTCCTTCTCTCCAGCGTGTATACAAGGGAGCCCCAGGGTGATCTGTGCCTGGGGAGGAGCAAGAGGAGAAAGAAAGAGACCCAGAATGGAAATACACAGGGGGATCGCACCTGGCCAGGCAGCCATGGGCAGGGCAGGTCACAGGCACCACACTCCTTTCATTACCCAGAGAGACTGACTGCACGTGGTAGCCATCACCTTCCTTAGGAAATGGACTTGGATGGAATGGGGTGATGCTGTGGGTGACAGCAGGGCTGGGTCCTCCCTGAGGGAACATCCTCACTGCCTGTGGGTGGCCTCCCCTCATCTGAGCCCACCCTAGTCCCTCACTCTGTCCCTGGATAGTTTCCCTAACAAGCCACTTGTGCACGGCTGTGTCAGGCTCTGCTTTTGCTTTGGGGTGGGCTGCTCAGGCTGAGGCAATGTTTCCCTGACCACACACACTATTCAGGGCAGTTGGGGCACAGCTGGTGCAGGCCTGACCCATCTGAGACCCTCACCTTGGGTTTCCCAGGACCCTAGTAGCCTCCATCATGTCAGGAGCCAAAGACTTTGGAAAGTCGTGTCTCTGCCGAACGGCACTCTATTCTTACATTTGAAAAAGAGGGGGCAGGGGGAGAGAGACAGAGAGAGAGAATGAAAGAGAATAGAACAGAAGCCCTTCTCGCTTCTGCTGTGGGTTGTAAAATATACATCGAAAGGCTTTGTAGCCTCTGAGGGACCAGTAAGAGTCCACCAGCAGAGCTAAGCCACATCCAGCCTCCCCAGGTGAGTGTGTAGCCACAGGAGCAATGTGGGTGGCTTTTCCACACCATGGCCAGAGGCTTTGGGGCTGGAGCTAGTCACCCACAAAATGGGCTCTGGTCCCCTGTCACCAGCTGAAGGGAGGGCAGTGGAGAGTGCTGACGAGCAAGTGTCGGAATCCCTGGCTTTGTGGCTTCTCAGTAAACGTGTTCAGGCCAACATCCACACTTCCAGTGATGGCTGGCAGGGACTCTGCAAACCCCGTGGCTGTGTTGCTCTGAACAGGTGCGAGTGTTTCTCCACGCCACTTCCTAAATTCACAAAGAGAAAATACCTGTGAGTGCAGCCACAACTGAAACAAGTTGTGAGTGAGTGAGTGAGTGCTCTGCAAATGTCTTCCTGACGCTGCAAACAGAACCTGTCCCACAGGCTTTACAATAAGTAGAAACAGCTCAAAGTTGCACTTCTCAAAGCGCCCCACTGTATTTAAGTAACGGCTCATTATACCGCTGGGCTGTGCAGAGCAGGCCTCCCTCAGGGTGAGGACCGAGGTCCTCGGAAGGGCCCTCAAAGAGGAAATTTCAGGATGCATTCTTTCTTTTAAATGTAACTTAATTTGGGGCACATTTACGGTTATTCTTAGCAACACGGATTCTTTCACATCATTTAATATTTATTTACTGGAATAAATAAATGGAGTTAATTTAATTCCCTGAAACCAAGAAGAGCTAATAACGTGTTTCAACTGGGAGGTAGATTTGCCGCCTAAACTCAGTGGATATTCGCTCTGAATTAGGAGCCCAGAATCATCTTTATGTTATTTTTTAAATTATCCAATCAAAGCAGCATCATTCTCCGTTTGTCAGTGATATTGAGTGGCTAACGTTTCCAGAATAGACGTACCCCTGATCCTACCGTGTGTGCCAGGAGGCTGATGTCATACTCGTCCCCACCCCGCCACCTCCGCCAGGACCCTCACCTTTCTTCTCTTTGCATCTGCTCCTGACCTGTCATCCTCTTCAGTCCGATCTTCCCCTGCTTCTCTGCTTCTCTGTGCCCATTCCCTCCCGAAGGTAAATGATTCAGGTGCTAAACCAGTGGGCACAGAGAAATGACACAACAGGTCACTATTACGCAAGGAGGTAAGTCTGTGCCCAACAGAGGTCTTTAGGAAGAGACAAGCTAACACCACAAACATCCACCAGAGAGGCACACACCTAAGAGGAGGCTAGTTCAAACCTTTCCTGTATCACTGAAACGGCGCTGAGCCCCTGCGATGTGCCAGTTACCACTCTGATGGGAGACACTCCACTGAGAGACAGTCATGGTTAAGCAGCTGCAAACAGAACAGGAGGGAAGGAGAGGACAAGCGCTTTGGTTACATCTTACCGGAAGGTCAGTCTTGAGCTGCATCCCTGTCTAAGACCACTCCACCTGAAACCTTCAGACAGTGGTACGCTCAACGTCACATACACTGCTGGAAACCAAGATCTCACAAGTGAATATAGCAGAACAGGGTGTGTCTAAAAGCATGTAAGCTATACTAGAACTCGATGGTTATTTTAAGATGCATACGGTCACATATACAGGAGACGAGAAAGGTTGCTTTGCTGCTAAAAACCAATATGTGTTCCCACACAGAATGAACTGTTACATTACCTCCAAAATGGGGTTCCCAGTGCTGACTTCGTAATTTATTCAAGGAAGGAAACGATGGCAAATGATGTGCATTGTTTTAGTTCCTTTTTAATTTAAATAAGAATTGCCAATATCCCAAGGCAGTATGGAAATGTAGGGATAAAACAAAAAAACAAGCAGCCCCTAATCCTTTCATTTTTTCAAAAAGTCACTTACATGCCCTGACTGGTGTGGCTCAGTTGTTTGGGAGTCTTCCTGCAGACTGAAGGGTCACTGGTTCAGTTCCCGGTCAGGGCGCATGCCTGGCTTGCAGGCCAGGTCCCCAGCGAGCAGTGTGCAAGAAGCAGTGGATTGATGTTTCTCTCCCTTTCACCCTCCTTTCCCCTCTCTCTAAAAATAAATAAATAAAATCTTTTTTAAAAAGTCATTTATAAGAAAGTCTTGAGTGTAATATCTTATAAAACCAGAAGAGCTATTGCGTTTTCAGGGGAAAAATAATATTTTTAGAAAACAATTTCTATGTATCTGGAGTACTAAGGCATTCAGTTTCCTAAGCAATTAAATCCTTAACTGGTTTAAAGATATGGCAAATGGATACATCTGATTTCTATTTTTAATTAAATTTACTGGAGTGGCATTGGTTAATTAGATTATATAGGTTTCAAGTGTACATTCTATGATACATGATCTGCACATTGCATTGTGTGTCCCCCACCCACAGTCAAATCATCTTCTGTCACCATATATTAGTCCACCTTTACCCTTTACTACCTCCCCACCCCTTCCCTCTGGTAACCACAATACTGTTGTCGTGTCTGTGAGTTTCAGTTTTATGTCCCACATATAAGTGAAATCATGTGGTTCTTAGTTTTTTCTAACTTACTTCACTTAGCATAATATTCTCAAGATCCATTCGTGTTCTCGAAAGGAGACAGGAGCTAAGGTAAAAATACTCATTTCCTAAGGTGTCCTCCTCGGCAGCTCATTGGAATGGAGTTTAAGAATAAAATTAGAAACTGAAAAATAAGCTGCGCGGGAACCCAGAGACAACCCTTGTTGGCCTCACTGTGTGTTACCGATGTTGGGCTCCCAGCTCCTCTCCCACGGGAACGAGAAAGACAACTGTTCCCAGAGCAGCACAGCCACCCTCCCGCCCACCCCCTCCACACTCTGCCATGCGGGCGTCAGGAGAGGGGCTCCGTGAGCAGTGCCACACCGAGGTGACACACAGGAGAGACAGTCACTGCTGAACTGCAGACAAGGCAGAAAATGAACCCAGAACAAGTTATCTCTCTGTCTCCATCTCTCTCTCTCTCTCTGCCTCTTTCTCTGTCTCTCCATTTCTGTCTCTCTTTCCTGTCCCTGTTTTTCTATCTCTGTGTTTCTTTTTCTCTGTCTCAGTCTCCGTCTCTCTGCCTCTATCTCTGTATCACTGTATCACTGTCACTCTCTTCTCTGTTGATCTCTGTATCTCTCTGTCTCTGTCTTATTTGTGTGCTCACAAGGCTCTGTTTACTCCACAAAATTGAATTAACAATCCATCATTCACTCAACAAATGCTCATTAATGACCTCTTACTGTTTGAGCAGTCAAAGGAGTTAACAAGATGGTTAAGTTGGGCTACTGGCATCCAAAGCTCATCTCTAATGTGGACAATGAGACGTGGGCACCATCACCACAGCACACAGAAGGTCCACCCAGTGACACTGACCATTACACACGATTTCTCCAGTCCTCAGTGCCATTGCCATTGTCCCTGTTGTCCTACTGAGGAAACTGAGGTAGAGATCACTGGCTACAGTTGCAAGCTGCAACCGGCTGACCAGCTTGTTACTGTTTATTAAGTGTTTTCCCTTTTTTAACCCATAATTGTATTTCCTGCCTCAAAATGAAAAGATCTGTCAGGTCTATAAAGAATCTATGAAGTTTCTTAAATTTCTAAAATTATCTAGAGGGTAGGGAAAAAGTAGGTTTACAGTTGTGAGTATGCTAAACACAGAGTTTATCCCGGTATTATTATTTATTAATTATTTATTATTTTCCACACACATAACTGTAAACCTATTTCTGCCCCACCCTGCATGGTCAGCCCAGGGCCAAACTGCGAAGGAGCTGAGTGTGCCTTCTGTTCTCCTGGCCTCACGTTGTGTCCCTTTCCTCCACCGTCTCTCCAGAGGTCTTCTGTGAAAGTCACGACTAGAACCTCTTATTCAGCACTTACGTTCCCACCTTGCAGTCAGTGTCACTAAATGAACTTGCCATATCCCCAAAGGGAGTGTGTGCCCTGAGATAGGCCAGCTGCAGAGTGAGCATCCTCTGGTCTCCGGGGCCCACGCTCCCCCGCTGGAGGCAGATTCTGCTTCTGCAGGCCCCACAATCACAGGACCCCAGTCACTTAGGAAGCATGTGACCTCACAGTGCTCATTTCAGGAGAAGGTAACTTGGTTCATGATCAGAACCAGCTTCAAGAGCAAGTGTTCCCAAAATCCAATAGCTAAAACTTATATCCATATTGTGACATTATTTATTCAGCCTTCTTTACTCTGCAGCACAATTTGTATTTCTATAAAGAGCAATGGAACTCTTCTTGGAAAAAGTGGATATTCGGTACTTAACTTCAAAGCCCTCATCTTTCTCTGATGGGCTTTAATATGTTATTACAACATATTTTATTTCATTTCTTAAAGCCACTTTATTGAGGTATTACTGACTTCTACAAAGGTGTATTTAATATATACATCTAAATGACTGGGGATACGTGTACTCCCATGGCACCATCAAGGCCACAGATATACCTACCACCTCCCACAGTTTCCTCCAGCCCCCTCATCATCATCATCATTACCATTATCATCATCACCATTATTGTCATTTTGAGGTGAGAACACTTCACATAAGATCTTTCCTCTTAGCAAATGTTAAGTATGCAATGCAGTGTTGTTAGCTTCAGGCGCTATGCTATACAGTGGATCTCCAGAACTTATTTATCTCACATCAGCGTTTTAAAGCCTCCCATGAACATGGGCCCATCAAGATCTCAGAGGTGGCCATTCCGTCAAGAGTTACCTTGCTTTTTCCAACTCTCAAAAATACCACCATATGTCAAACACTGATCAAGCACATAGGTGCCAGGCATGGAGGTCAAGTATAAGCAAAACAGCAAAGTATTGTTCTCATTGGACCTAAATTTTAGCGGGTAAGACAGGAAACAAATGTATAATACAATAAGAGATGATGAAGGCTGTGAAGAAAAATAAGGCAAGATACAGGACATCCAATGTCCTGGGCAAGGTTCAGGTGTCAGCTTCGGCGGGGCCCTGCGGAAACCTCCCCAAGGAGATGGTGCTTGAGCACAAAACTGGAGAGAGAGAAATATGGAGCCGTGGAGGTTCTGCAGCAACAGCTTTCTGGCAGCTTCTCTCTTCTCTCATGGGTGGACAGTGGGCCTGGAAAGCTGGGGCTGGACTCAGAGGAAGGCTGGCTCACAGCCATCTCTCTTGGTGGTGACACTGGCTGAGGCTGAGACCTGAGCTCTGTCGGTCAGACAATTCCATGTGGCCTGGGCTTCCTCCTAATATAGCAGGTGGTTTTCAGAGTTTCACTGAGACAGACACAGAGAGAGCCAGACAGAGACCATAGCAGTTCTGTTGACCCAGCCTGAATTGGGCTTCTGCTACGTTCTGTAGAGAGGAAGTAACAAAATCCCACTGGGTCTCAGGATGGAGAGACCACCCTGCCTCCTGATGGGACACAGCAGGGATCTGGAGGAGAAAGTGGGACTGGAAATACCACTGTGCTGTGTTTGAAAAACACACTCTGCCCCAGTGACAACTGCAGTAATCCAGACAAGATTATAATGATATCTTAGGCTCAGGCAGTAGGATTAGAGGTGATGAGAGGTGGTCATTTGTGGAGTACCTGGTCAGGCAGAGCTGACAACACTGAACGTGAGATGAGAGGTCAAAGGAAAAGAGGAACTGAAGATGGATGGAGGTGCTATCTCTGAAGTTATGAGGAAGATACTGTTGCTATTTCCTGTCCTGAGAAGCCATCGAGGAATGAGTGTTGGGACAATGAGATTCAACATGATTCTTCAATATCCCCATGGCCATGTCAAGTGGCAGCTGGCTACCGGAGCCTGGATTCAAAGACTGGAGCGGAGAGAAAAATATGGGACTTGCTTGCGTGTGGCTGGGATGTAGAATTTGGGACTCTGCAACTGAAGGAGGCCACTCAAAAACATACTGGTAAAGAAGAGAGAGAGCGAGGTCTGGGACTGCGAGGCTGGGCAGCCCACATCTGGAAGGGCAAAAGGAAGAAACATGTCCCACAAAGGAGACGAGGAAATGTCCAGGAGGGAAGAGGGAAACCAAGAGAGTAGGAGTCCTGGATGCAGGCAGAAGCAGATGGTTTGGAAAGGGAAAGTCAAACACTGGTAAAATTTCCAGAAAGATGAGGTCTCGGGTGGTATGGAGATCAATGGTGAGTTTGAGAAGATTATTGTCTGCTCTTAGTGACATGTGGGGGGAAACTCAGATCAGAATGGATTAGCAGAAAAGGCCAGGGGCAAGAGGGGGTTGCTTTGAGTGCTTTTGTCCTGAGATTTTACACTAATGAAGTTTACCCAGTAAAATGCTGAAACGGATGAAACAAGTTCAAGAAGGTATAATTGGAGGAGGAAAGCCCTGGAGATGGTGGGAGAGGAAGGGAAGCAGTGCCCTTGTGCAGGGAGTGACCTGGACGAGCTCTAGCCGGCTCACCCACTGTGTTGGGGAGGAAGTAGAATATGACGTGCAGGCACACATGGTGGGGGCGGGGGGTTGTGGGCTGGGGGAATATGGGTGTTCTGAGAAAATTAAAGGTCATGAGCAACAGCTGAGAGTGATGGAGATAAAAGGAGTGTTGGAGGCCTGACTTGAGACAGGGTCTGAAAAATCATTCCCTCAGAAAATGGGATTATAAATTACCTAGGAAATGGGGTTGGTTGGTGGGAAGCAGGAGCATCTGGAGGCAAATTTTAGGTGGCACCAGATGGCATGGGTTGCCATTTCTTTCCAGTCACACTTCAAATTCTCCATTCCAGACCTGAAAGATGAGGTGACTCCAAGGCTGGGGTTTCCCAGTTGAGCATGACAGAGGAGCAGAGAAGCAAGGGAGGCAGGGTTCGAGAGTGGGTGTGGATTGTGAGCTGGAGGCAGGAGAAAGGTGTTGGCGGAAGAAAGAAGGCAGGGACAGTAGATTGAAAACGTGGCCGCAAGAAATCACTGGTTTTGAGGGAACGAAGAGGAAAGAGGTGGTACTCAGAGAGCAGGACGCTTAAAACTGAGGTTCTGAAGGAGGTGCGGGTTTGAGCGATGACTCTAGGCATTGGTTAGAAAAGTGACATGAAGGACAAGATTTATGGAACTAGAAATCTCACAAAATTAAAGACTAGGTATTATCTTTATGGATAGTGAGTTCACCAAAAATAGTGACAGGAATAGAGGTGAAAAGAGGCAGTGTTCCAGGTGCTAAAATTTTTCATCAGTGTGAGGGAAAGTGTCCACAAAACCTACAACTGAAAGGGGGCCTGAGGGTCTGTGCTTCAGGGCAGCAGAGATGTGCCCCAAATTCACAGCCCCCTCGTTACCTGGGAACCTGAGACAAATGCAAATCCTGGCCCCAACCCAGACTCTTAAATGGAAACCTCCATTTAACAACACTACTTATAACTAATGATGGTGAGCATCCTTTCATACATCTGTTGGTCGTCTATAAATCTTCCTTGAAAAAAGTGTCTGTTCAGGACCTCTTACCATTTTTAATAGGATTGTTTGGGTTTTTTGATGTTAAGTTGTATGAGTTCTTTATATATCTTGAATGTTATAGCCCTTTATCGGAAGTATTATTTGCAAATAACTTCTCCATTTCAGTTTGTTCCCTTTTTGTTTTGTTGATGGTTTCTTTTGCTGTACAGAAGCTTTTTAGTTTGATGTAGTCCCTTTCATTTATTTTTGCTTTCACTTCCCTTGCCTTTGGGGTCAGGTTCACAACAACTCCTCTGAGGCCAAGGTCCATAAATTTTGCGCCTATGTTTTCTTCTATGTATTTTATTGTTCTGGGTCTTATTTATATAATGTTATTAACCAATGTTACCCAAAAAAAATTTAATTTAGAAAAAAAATCCCAGGTGAATCAAATGTACATTGAAGTTTCAGGAGCACCATAGAGAATGAAGGTGAAGAAAATATTGTGGGGAAATGTTGATAATGCAGAGTGATTTGCTGATAGTGTGGGGTTCAGAGAAAACCAAGACAGGACTACAGGAATCAGCAGGGAGGGGTGAGAATCTCGTCATTAATGAAAGTGGAAATAGAAATCCGAGATCTAAACAAGGTATGTGTCCCCATGCCCTTTTGTAACTATCCCAAGGAAAAGGATTTGTTTTTCATTAAAGAAATTTTAAGGAAAAAAAAGTGGAGGCGAGGAGGCTCTGTTTGTGTTTGCGGATGGTCTTAGAGATGGTGAAGAAAAAGGCCAGCCCTTTGCCCCTGAAATCCTCCTGGGTGTGTCCCACATTGCAATGTAACCACGGGATCATGCTTCTCTTATCCTGGGAATTTTGCCACTTAACACTAAATTACATACTGTGTGAAGAACTGAGGGATTCTGTTCCAAAAGCTGACACTATGGAATATGTAAAATGCAGACAAGGAAAAGCTTTGCATTCTTATTTTTAAATATGCCATCATTGTTTCGTCAACATGTATGATATATATGTTTTCATAAAGCCTTCGGTCTGCCTAATAGTCCTAATACGTGTGACATGGACACACTGGCTTAATCAAGCCCATTCTCTGTTTTCATCGAGAGTGTCCATGTGGTTCCTCCCATCGGAACTCTCAGAATTCACAGAAGTTGCGATCTCAACACGTTATTAGCCCCTGCTTTTCTTAAGAAGGACAACTGAGCCACAAACTGTGTTTAAGAGGTGTGCCTTTTTAGCAGTATAACCCAGAAGTTCTCTTAGAAATGAAAGTGAAGGCAAGCCATGAAACATGTTGCTGAAATTTGAAAGGACTTAATGAGTGTCCTGTGGACAATACAAAAGAATAAGACAGGGTGATCCAGTTCTGAAGTCACTTTCTTAGTTGGGAGAGGAAAGATGCACGTACTTGGGAGAGGTGGGCTGACAACGGACTTCAGGGGTGAGCAGAGCTGGGCCAGGGGCTGGGGATTGGAGCTCTGTGTGAGCGTCAGGAGTCATGAATCAGTAATAACACTTTAGTCTCTAGTACAGGCTGGGGAAGAAAGAGCATAGATGGCTCTTTTCAGAGTCCCCATATGAGATCAAAAGCCACCCCAAGTATTTAAATTAATTTAAAGAAGGAATTTGAAAGAAGGGGGATGCTTCCATAGACAAGGGAAGGGCCAAGAAGCCAAAAGAAACCAAGGCAGAAAATGACAGCAGCCTGGACTGGGGGAGTGAGGCATGTGGGTAGAAGCCCAGAGTCCAGGCCACTCTGCAGGAACAGAACAGGAGTCCTCCCTGCAAGACAAGAGAGAAAGAGGAAGGGAGATGAGGCTCACGGAGGGACCTCAACCTTGTCAGTCTCTGCCAGTGCCCCACCCCTCTAGAGCCTGGGTGAGGCCACAGAACTAGAGCTCCTGACCCAGAAAACAGACCTATGAGAAGTGCCCGGGCACATAACTCTCCCCCTAACTCATAGGCCATGGCATTGCAGGTAGGCCTGCCACCCTTCTCTGCCATCACTTGTATGCTTTCCAAAGTCCTATTCTTTCTAAGCGAGCGTGGATTTCATTTATGAATGAGCTGGCAGGGACCTGTGTCGGGAGACGGAACACGTCCTTCCCCTGCACACGTGTGCAGACATGGGAGCTCATTGTTCCTGTGATCATCCCTGTGCTTAGAAGAAAAGAGTGACTTTTTCAGCCATGATCCAAACATCTTCTTTATTCTTAACCTACTAGGGCTGTGCTCTCAAACACAGGTATTTTTAGGTCTCTGGGTAGAAAAGACTGTGGATTCCTCTAGGAACAGCCTGTTTGAAATCAAACAGAGGAAACCAGGGTGTTTTTGAACAATGCAGAAGCCTCGCAAGGGTCTCGCGCCCATTAGAGAGCCTTTCCCTTTGATTCCCGTTGTCCACAGAGGAACTATGCCTCCTGTAAGACAGACTGGAATCACCACTCTGATTAAAGGTGTTCTTCCTCTTTCCCCCAACCCTCTGTCCTGTGATCAGGCCAAACGCTTTTGTCAGGGAGCAGGTTCCTCTCGCACTGCTGAACCCTTAGTGTTTGCATGACTGACTGCCCGTTCTCAGAAGCCCCCACATGCCAGAGAGGTTTGAACTGCATCCAAAACATGAGTGCCATGCAGCTTGAGAAAACCACAGCAATTAAAAGCAGCTAAAACTAAGCAATTTATGACTTACAGATGTCAATTTATGACAGAAATCACTGCATATATTGTACCAGCAAAGTGACATTTATTTGTTAATTAATGATTAAAGCAGTAATTTTCCAATGTTACCAGCCACCTGGTATCTGGTGGTGGTTAGAGGAGGCAAGCTCAGAAGGGCTGGGAGGGACGGGGTGCTCTCTCCGTCATGGGAAGGAGACCTCAAAATAGCGACTCCGGGCTCCGGGTTTGTCATCCCCCATCTCTGCCAAGAATGTTCCAGAGAAAATGGGCACAGACTATGAGAATTATGTGCAGTTTCTGCCTCAAAACTCCATACAAATATTTGCTGAATGAATGAATGGTTCAATTCCATAGGAAGCAAAGCCCAGACCAAGCCAAATGTAGACCGATGAAAGTGCCTTCAAAGACTGTGTGGATTTCTTCTATTTCCCCTGGACCAGGACCTGCTGAAGGTCATTAGTGACACCGCAGTCTGAAAGTCTTTCTGTCCTTCTCTGTTTTCTCCATAGGTGGAGTGATAAATGTAAGAAAGATGCTCTCTGCTCCTTACCTTTGGGACTCCCAACCAAGCTCTGAGCAGGCCACATGCACTCTGCCCAGGAGGCCTCTGTGGGGACGGACTCACCCCCTCTCGGAAGGGAGTCCAGAGAGAATCTGTTAGTGTCTCCATGTCCCTCTTCCCTCCAGTGAGGGGCCCAACCTGGTGAGAGATCAGAGGGAGGATGCCGTGAGGAGGCCTGGCTGAGAGCCTGCCTGCACTGGAGCTGTTATCAGCCTCTGACTTCTCAGGATGACTGGCTTGTTTCTTAACGGGTCGTGAGGAAGGTCGTTCTAGTCACCAGGGTCCTGGGGATGAAGGACCACAAGGCACAGGAGGAAACCCACCAGTCCCTGTCCACCACCCTCACCAAACTCAGCCTCCTAAGTGGGGACAGCCTGTCTGCTCAGGCCTTCTGTTATGAGGGTGGTGTCTGCTCCCATTAGCCGTTCAGTGACTTCTTTTTCTGCTTTGAAATGTGGCTTTTCACATCCTACCCAACAAACCCAGCTCAGCACTAGTTCCCTATAACCCTCAGGTGGCAAACACAAGGCCCACGGACCAAGTCTGGCCCTCCACCTTGTTTTATCCAGCCTGGCTCCTTGTTTCTACCCAGCAGCGGCACTGAGCTCCTTGCCCCTAGTTAGGAGTAATTACATTTATACAGTCCTAAAGTCACATTCAGCCCTTTGAAGGCAACCACGAGGCTGATAAGGTCCCTGGTGAAAATGAGTTTGACAGCCCTGCTATAACTGATGTGATTGTATCTTGTTTTCCTGTATCAGTGGCAGCTTCCTTGTCTAACTTAGCCCATTCTCTGGACTTTGGTCTATTATTGACAGAGGGGCTGAAAGGATATTTAGAAGATCAGATTCCCTGGACATAGGGAGCTTGCTGGGGTGCTTCCTAGGGTAACCACTCCTTAATTTTTTCTTTCAGTTCATTGGAAGAAAGATTTCATGCTTTAAAGATAATAATGAAAGTTTAACAAATTCCAGAGCCCATGCCTGGTGGAAGTCGCAGACCCAATGGCGTGATGTACTGGGACTGCCCAGCAGCCAGGAGCTGCATCGGGACTCGAGTGCAGGACAGAGAGAGGAGACAAGTGAGGCGGGAGGGTGGAGGAGGAGCGTGCGCTCCTTGCTCTCCTGAGTGACCCTCGCCATCAGCATAGCCATTTAATGACAAGCAATGAGGTATTGTTTTAGTTTTTTATCTGATGGGATACTTGGCTTTAAGTCCATTACTAATGACAAAATGGGTGATACACATGTGGCTGAATTTCATTGAAAAAGCCCGGTCAAAGACTATCTATACCAACAACTCTAAGTAAGAAGGAAGGAGGGGCCCCAGTGGGGTAGCTCAGCTGGCTGGAGTATTATGCCCTACACCAAAAGCTTGCAGGTTCGATTCCTGGTCAGGACACACACCCAGGTTGTGGGTTCAGTCCCTGGCCAGGGAGTACACAGGAGGCAACTGACTGATGTTTCTCTCTCTTTAAAACCAGCATACATATCCCTGGGTGAGGATTAAAAATGCATACCCTTTTTAGGAAAAAGAAAAGAAATGAGGGTGTTTGCTTATGCAAATTGTTTTTTCTTTAATAATGCACCAAAAAAAGTGAAATGTATTTATTTCTGTTCTTTTTTGTGGTCAGAGGGGATCAGTTTTAAACTCCAGGCAGCTTGTTTCCCACAGCTGCCAAGTTCTGAGGCTCCTGCTCTGGGAAGCTGATGGTGTGGGAATCTTGGCATTTTTCACTTTGAATCTGGAAAGTTCTGAAAATCCTGTGACTTGCAAATGAGCTACAAGGATGTGGAGCCCGAAGGGCCCAGTTTAATACTTTGTAAATAAGCTTCCTCTTAGTTCTAGGTTCTGTGGTCCTCTGGTGTGGAAAAGAAACCCATTACTTTTTTTATTGTTACTCCATTACAGTTGTCTCCATTTTTCCCCCTTTGCCCTTCTCCACTCAGCCCACCCCCACTCCCACAGTCCATCCTCACACTGTTGTCCATGTCCATAGATCATACACACGTTATTTGACTAGTCCCTTTCCCTTCTTTCCACAATTGTATGATCTCATTTCTAAGAGGAATCTAATTAACAAAATAAACTAACAAGTAAACTAGAACCAGAGGCATGCAAACATGGAACAAACTGACAGCAGCCAGAGGGAAGACCCGATACTTTTGACAATTGATGAGTAACTTGCCCCGAAGTCCTTGGCAAACAGCTTCTTCTGAACAGATTTGTTAATATGTCCTGAAATGAGCCACCTTTTTCAGAAGCAAAAGAAGCATTTGTTTTGCTGACTCTATCAATAAGAGGGAGATTATACCATCCATATACCTAACCATCCCCTGTTTTTATTTTTCAAAATTCAGCTTGTGAAAGGAGGTCAATTATTGAAGAACAGAGAAAAGTGCCACCAAGACAGGAAAAGTGTGAAGCACATTCATTGATGTGCAGTTTCCTCACTGAATCCACCTGCCTTTGCATCACCCGGGTCACTGGGAAATACCTGGTTGGAAGGATTCCACCCCTGGGGATTAACCTGAGTAAATACTTTCCTTTCTCAAAGCAGACGGAGCATATTCTGTGGGCCCTGGATTAGTCTGTTCAGGCACCATGACAAATATCACAGTCTGCTTTCCCTTAAACAGCAGACATTTACTGACACACCCTTGAGGCTAGAAGTTTGAGATCAAGTTGTGGGCAGAGTTGGTGTCTCCCGAGGTCTCTCTCCTTGATTTGTAGATGGCTGTCTTCTCCCTGTGTCCTCACATGGTCATCTCTGTGTGTGTGTCTGTCCTGATCTCCTCATCTTATAAGGACACCAGTCAGATTGGATTAGGGACCACCCCAATGGCTTCATTCTAACTTAATTATATCTTTAAAGACCCCATCTCCAAATAAAGTCTTGTTCTGAGGTCTTGCATTCACCATAGGAATTTGGGGAATACAATCTGACCCACAACAGCCTCTTTTCTAGTGTTCCTTCTATTTAGAAACACAGCACATTGATGTCTCTGAATTCTGTGTGGCTTCATGTGATTGTGGCTAACAGCAACTTTAGACGAAGATTAAAGTCCCAGATCTGCCATCTATCAGCCAAATGATTAAGCCCTTGAGGTCCCAGCTTCCCCATATGTAAAATTCAGATTCCTACAAGATGTTCTCCAAAGTCTTCACAGTTCTAAGGACATGGTAAGTGAGTTCCACAGTCAAATCATAGAGCTCTGAAGCCACATGATGACCTCAGGTGTGTTCTGTTAATCAGCCCTGTGTGAGCCTGGGTGATAGTGACAGACCTGTGGGGGCTGAGATGTATGCCTTTCAAGTCTCAGTAAATTGTGGTGCATTTGCCCATTTGAGCTCTTTAGTTTTAATCAGCTAGATAGCTGGTGTATCTTTTCATAAGGGCATTAGCCACAAAAACATTTGGTTATGTTTTTCTTGGTTTTCAAAGACCTACAGGGCTGTGGTTTCCAGAGCCAGCAAAGTCAGTATGATCACCTTGAAACTCTCAAGAGAATGAGCTTTCTTGGAAAAATAGCTGTTACTCCCCATTGTCAGGCAAGAGGGACAGTGAGAAATGCATTGAAGGTGCTTCCAGAAGAGCACTTCCAGGAAATTCAGGGAGAACAAAGCAACAAAGACAGGTGCACAAACCTCAACCCGAGGTAGGAAGAGGGAAACAAATGCCCTTGTGTATGTTTGCCAGGCATGGAGAGAATGGGCCCCTCAGTCATCTGTGCTGTCAGGAAGAGAGGCTCAGGGGAGGAGGCTATGACGGACTCTGTTCTGAGAGCCACTTGAAGAGACAGAGCAAAGCCTCTTAAGTCCTGCTAGGTGTATAGAGTTTTGTTTGTTTGTGGGTATGTACACCTCAAAGTCCCTTCCAGCCTCTTATTATAAAATGCTGGGTTCGAGGAGAAGGAGACTTCTTCTGTTGAAGCTCATATTATCAGGAAAAGTTTGAGCACAGTGGATACAAAATCAGAGCAAAGGACAAAATTGAAGACATACCTGCTGCTCTAAGCACCTTCCAACAGCTCTGCCCACATGACAGGCAGAAAGAAGGCAAGATGATCCTTTCTCTAATTTTGTCTCCATCACATCATATATGTGTTTTGATTGGAAATAAATCCACCAGATAGAAGAAAAAGAGGTGCTGCGTATTTAAGTGCTTCCTCACCTTGAGTCACCCACATTTACCACCGTAACTGCTATTCAGGTTTATGTTTATGAAGAGTTAGACTATTTTTATTATTTTTGTATTATTATTTTATTGTTTATGCTATTACAGTTGTCCCAATCCCCCCCTTTGCCCTTCTCCCCTAAGCCCCCTTTTCTACAGTCAATCCCCACACCGTTGTTCATGTCCATGGGTGATGAGACATATATGTTCTTTGTCTAGTTAAAAAGAAGAAAAGGCATTAGATAGCATTCCAAGAGGCCAGAGCTCATTTCCCAGGAGCTGTCCAGGTGCCAGTGCTGAAGGCAGGCCTGTCTCCCTGTGCAACACAAGCTTGCTGAGTTAACCCTTTCCTGCTCAGTGGCCAGCTCACTTGTACAAACAGAAACCCAGAATCGTTTTTTATTTACCTCTTTTTCCCTAATCCCACACATTGAATCTCTAACTGCTATCTCAGGAACAGCCCCTGTTCTCCCCATTGTCACTCCTTGGGACACACCAGCCACATCACCCACATCTTATCTTCACATCTTGCTTTTATGGGTCCAGGCCTTCGAGCCAGGTTCTACCCTTGACCCATGGCTTCCACTGTCTCTGCCTGCCCACAGGGCTGTGTGCTTCATCCATCCCCCATTCCAGGGAATAATCTCTAGGGCTCTATCCTTTCCTAACTCATGACACTTCCCAGGTGGTTCTATTTTTCCCAAACACCAATTGTTAACACTTAACAAAACACTGCCTCCTGTAATGGCTATGCAGGGCCTTGTGCAGAGCATCATGGTGATATACATTGAGGGCTTATCTAGCTTTGTAGGCGTAATCTGTCAGGACCCTTCTATTGCAATGGTTATCAGCAGATCGTTAATGGGTTCTGGAACTTTTTGACCTCTACAGCATTGTCTCCACAATGAGCCGGCTACAGTCTCCTGAAAATCATTACCTTTCTCTGGCTGTTAGGGTCTTTCTATGGAGATTTCATTGTCCACCTTAATGGGCAGAAAGACCTCAATAAGAGATTACCCTCTCGTCTTAGAGGTGAGACACGTGGAACCAGGGCTGCGTTTTCTCCAGTTAATTGGGTAGTGAGTTGGGATATGAGGGGTCATGTTCTTAAACACTGGCTCTGCTCCTCACCTCTGTTTTGCTGAAGAACAGGAGACAGACACACAGGCTTTTCAACCTCTGAGTTGCAGGTAGCAATTTTAGAACTGAGAAAGGAATTGATCCCTCCTCCCCCACATGGGACTCTGCACCCCTACCTCCCTCTGGGGTTGGGGTAAGGATTGGAGGGAAAAGAGGGAGAATAAAGAGTGAGATCAGAATTGTCTTAGGGTCTGTGTACCAGTTGAGGGTCCAGCTATAACAGGGTGGGGACATTTTCCCGAAGTGGAGACTGCAGATATAAATTTGTAAATCCATTTTTTTTCATAAATTTGCCCATCCCAATTAAACGACTGTTCATGGCTTAATGATAAAAACCCTTAAGTGCTTCCGGGAGCTGACTAGATGCTCACCAGGATGTCCAGATGCGCCATTAACTCAGGACACTTTGGGATGCCTTTGAAGCTCAGGTCTGGGGATGCTGCACTTCAGGTGACATCAGGGTTTTTGTTGTTACTTTTTTAAAGTGCAGCATGGTTGGCCATCCCCTCCATCAACCCCTCCTGATGCCTTCCCAACACTCCCCAGGAGGTAACATCTTCTGACTGCTATGTCAACAGAATGTCCATGGATGGGAGCAAACATTTCCTGTCCAAGAGCAGCCTTCCTCATAAAGGGGAAGGAGGGAAAGAGGGAGAAAAAGGTCAGCCTGAGGGAACTAAATTTATCCAGAACTTCATGTTTGCTACTAGCTTTCTTCACTCATTGAAACTTCTTGGCATACAAGGAAACCCACTCTTCATCTCTGTTCTACTGGTTTTAATTTGTTTTTCTTTATATTGCATCCTAAAGTATCAATTGTTTATCTCAAGGGAGTTAAAAATATACCCCAAATGTCCAAGTTTAATTAGCTTCAAGCATTTTAAGATATCTTTAAATGTATGAAAGATAGAGCATGGACATGAGATATAATACATAGACAGACTTTGAGAGAAAGTCACCGGTGTTAAGCAGAGTGAGTGTGTCATTCAGAAAGTGTCCCTGTAGGGTTGATACACCTTTATGAGGCAAGGAGTGATGGTTACACCAGCTTATACAGTCTTCATATTGGCACCTGGATATACAGACATACAAATGTGAGGCTAATACTGAGAGACGGTTGTACAGAAAGAGGATGATTTTTCAACCCCTGTAATTGGAGGTTTTACAGAGGTTAACTCACGGAGCCTCCTGGACTTCCTAGGGACCATTCAGTTTCCTACTCTAAACGAAATGTATGAGTGTATGTCATATACAGGGTCTGGCACAAATAGTACCCCTTTTATGTTACAAACTCTTTTATTACAAAATCATAAGCATGTAATTCTGTAAAATAACAATATCACGCTCAAGTACACCATATGACATTTTAGGTGAAATGTTCAAACTTCTGTCCCTCTTGTGTGAGACATTCATGTACCCTACCAGCCACACTCAAGCAGGCATTACTTCTGCCAGAAGCTGTATATACACATATTTACATATATGCACATATATAATATAAATACCTCGTGTCACATAGATGTTATGTGTTATATCAGCTCTACATATTATACAGCCTCTGTGTGTTACACATCTTTTACATACATGTATGAGTAGGCATATACATGTGTACACACGTATCCAGGCCTGCCATTACCCCCACCCATGGCAAGCAGCACTCACACCAGCACAGTCCCATCCACTCCACCCTGCCCACCTGGCCCCTTCCTGCCCCAGGGCTCCCATAGTACATCCTGGAGCCAGAATGGGCAGTCCCTGCAGCTGCTTCTCTGGCCTGCACCACTGGTACTACCTGTGGAGGTCGTTGGCATTGAGAGCCTCCATCAGTGTGGGCTAGTTTCCCCAAATGCTACTTGTGAGATAACTGGACCTGCACTGGGCATATGGGGGTGACCAGCCAACTGAGATAGCCAAACACTCCGTGTTGCCCTTGGAGGACTTCAGGCTGCTGGCACATGCTGGGAGGCCAGTGGTCACCCAGTGTCCTATGCTGAGGGACAAACCCCAGGCCCCTAGACTTCAGGTTGAGCTCACTCTTCTTATACTTGCATGCTAGCTCTGATACAAGGGCAGGAAGAAGTAGATTTACAGTTGCGAGTACGTGAAACACAGAGTTCATTCTTGCATTATTATTTATTCTAGTATTGCATATTTTTTCCATACAAACAACTGTAAAACTACTTTTGCCCACTCCTGTGTTAGACCTGGATAGGAAGTCCTGAGTATGCCATTCTAGAGAGCATGATGGACCTTGATCTTCCATCCCATGCAGGACAGCACTGCTCTGCATGGAAGCCACTATGGCCCAAAACCTGAGTCCCTGGGGTCATCAACTTTGTGCTCCTTCTTCAACGGCAAGTCTTGTGTTCAACAATAGCTATGGGTGTTCTCCTCAGAAACATGGCAAAGCCCCATTTGCAAGAGATAAGTTCTTAAAGACAAAATCTACTTGAATATGACAAGTTAAGCTTTTTGCTATAAATGTAATACTTCTCTTTTTGGCACTAATATGTCACCCAGCACCCCTCTTTACAAAGGACAAATAATGAATGCTTGTTCCTGGTTATTCAGAAAATCACAGGCACAAATATTCCCATCACAGCGCTTGTCAAAGGTCCTTTTATTTCAAAATCTCCCCTCATCCATTGAAGAATAAGTTGGTGACAATTTATCTTTCTTCCGATGCTAGCATTTCTTTTCCAGTGTGAAATCTGCCCATCTGCAGAGGGTTCATGGAAGCCACGAATACTCCAAATCTGGATAAAGGCACAATGGGCAGCATCATCTGTGTGCCACTAGGATGTCTAAATTGCCCTTCAATTAAGTTTGAGAGGTTTGAAGCTGAAACTGGTACTTTAATTGATCTCTTTTTAGATACAATGAGCTATCAAAAATGGAATACTAAATAATAGGCTCTTTTGTCTGCATGTGCTATTAAAAGGAATAGGGAGCTATTTTAAAATGTGTTTCCAGCATATTGATTGTGAAAGCGAGCCCTAGTACTCACTCTGTGGATTCTGCTTGAGGACATCTTCACGGGCATCTTCTTTTAGAGTTTTAAGGACATGATGAGCCACCCTCCAAAATGGGGGCTGGAAAGAACAGAGAAGGGACTTGATTCCATTGTTTAGGGGCCCACATCTGACTCACATTTTTCTGGCTCTGAATGCCATCATTCTACAAGATGGGAGTCCAGAGACAAGAGGGACCCATGTCCCATGCCTATTTGCACACGGGATCCCATCTGCTCCAGCTCCCAGCAGGACCAGGGGCCTCACCACTCTAAACATCACCACAGCTGCAACAGTCCAGCAACCAAATCCCAAGTTTAAAAACATGGCATAGATGACAACTGTCTCATACATAGGGCTGGGATAGCAGATCTAAACCATGTTCCAGTCGGGGACATTTCTTGTAAGACCCGTGGGGAGTATCCTATCCTGGCAGAATCTTTAATAAGGTTGCCAGGCCAGGAGGTTTCAGGTGCTGTTTTCCCCAAGCTCCACAGGGACAGAAATCAACTTTATTTATGTTATATTTCTGATCACATTGGCTACTGAGAACTTTTCTTTGTTTCCCATGTAACTAGTGGGCACATCTTCCCAAATTAGAACCCACAGATCTTCCTTTAGGGACAAGAAAACACGTGCTGGCCAGGAATGAGAAATCGAAAATACAATCCTGTTTCCTTCTTTTATTGTTGTTGGGAATAGGGGCCTTGATTTCATTCTCAGCTTTAAAAAAAAAAAAGCCAGAGCTGCCACAGTTCGGATAAAATCCAAACTGTCTGCTACACCTCTAATTATCAGTCTGCCTTCTGGGTGAAATGGTACGATTCAATTATTGTTTTTCGTTCACTTGTCAGCTACAAAAAAAAATGATCACTGCTTTCAAACCAGCTAAAAGAACAGAAATTCTGCAAATTGCTCTCTCACTGTAGTTACTTCAGACCTAATACCTCTCTGGCGAGTGTCAGAAATTACAGAATTCTGTACTGCCTGCAAGTCGTATTTAATGTGGTTGTTTCAATGACTTGTTTTACATTATGTAATTTCACTGAAATGATTTCTTTTGTCACCCTTTTATATGCAGCTCATTTTGACACTTCCCACCGATCACATAAAATACACATTTGATGCAGCCCCTGTAAATAAAAACAAAATTGTCAAACAGGAGTGGGTAGCAGTACCTCTCTCCACGAGGCTAAGGCACAGCCAGCTCTCCGAGGTGGCCTCCCCCACACCCAGCTTCCTCTCCACCTTTCAGTTGGGTTCATTTCCTTGGTTTTAGAGAAATGGAGCCAGCATAGTTAGCGTCATCCCAGAGACATCGCTAGCAGGGCCCTCAGGCTGCCAGGTTGACTGCCCTGCCCCCCCTCGTCCACTGATGTGCAGGCGTGGACAGCGGTGACATGTCTACACAAGGCGAGACCATTAGTGAGCACTTACCACGAGGAAGAATAAGCTGCAAGAACAAACACCACTCTCTCAGCTTCAAGTCTGTCCTCAAAGCACACATGTGAAGTGAGTAGCATAACTGTTGGGCTGCTGTACAAAAAAAATGTAAAAAGACCGAGTTCTGGAAACTTTAAATCATGTGCTCAGGTCACAGAGTAGTCATCTCATGAAGCCAGACTTTGAAACTCAATCTCACCACTAGGATTCCTTTTTCTGACGTTGTCATCTCTCTGCTGTATGTTCATGAAATGCTGGCCTCAGCATGCGAAGGCCTGTGTCCTCCGGTGGCTTTAGTGCTGGGTGGGGCTGAGCACACCCCTCCAGACAGCGCTCTCCCCCTGCTTGTGGTCCGCAGCCAGAACCAGCAGCGTGGCCATTGGGATTTTGCCTGCACTGATTTAGTTCTTCGGTTTCTTTACTAGGGCCCCGCCCTTCATTCTCACTCCCATGGTCGAGTCAGGAGCACAACCCAGATGTCCTGGTGGTTGAAGACACTTCTGGGATAAACTCACACTGCTGTCATCATTGCCACTTGCCCATCTGTCTCCCCCAAGACCCTCAAGGAGTTTGTCTTTTGTTTTTTAACTTTCCAAGTCTGGTGTAACTTTCAAGCGTGCAGATGAGTGAGTGAATGGGACTTGTCTGGTTTGTGTCTGAAATGGGCTTTGGTGTCCGACCCCATTTCAGAGCAAGCTGGCCTCGGCCACTCTGTCTGAGACCCAGTCAGTCCCGCAGCTGACAGCCACAAAACACAGATCAGGGAGATTCCCAAGTAGCTCGATGCCCGGGCAAAATGCTCTTGGCATAGTTTGGCAACATTGTTTCATTATTTTAGCCCCTAACTGGCCTTTGGTGTGGGGGTGGGGGGCGCTCTCCCATGGCTTCTGTGACACAGTCGGTGCTTTTGTGCATCATCTGCATGGGTCACAGAGGTGTTCAGATTTAACTGCTCAGCTGTCAGCACTCAGTTGTCTTGAACCTGCTTCTATTTTTTTTAAAAAGAACAGTTTTGATCTCATTTTGCTCAGGATAATTTAAGGAAAAAGAGTTTTATTATTGGAGTCCTGATCCCCACGATTTTAGTTTATGAAATGAGTACACCTGATCCCCACAATTTTAGTGGTTTATGAAATAAGTACATACAATGGATATTACAGTTATAGCTGATCCAGAAACTGTGTGGGGCCAACAGGGGGTATTTCCAAGATAGGAGGGGAGACATCGTTAGCAGGCTGCCTGTCCAGCAGGGTCTGCAGCTGACAGTGTAGTCTGACCCTGAGGTCTGTGGGATGTTGCTGCACTGGGAGGCAGCTCAGCTGCTGAGCACAACAGCTCAGACTGGGGCTTAAACGACACATTTCTGTCTCAGGCTCTGGAGACTGGAAGTTTGAGATCAAGGTGACAGCATGGTAGGTGCTAGTGAGAACCGTCTTCCTGGTTTGTGGGCAGCGCCTTCTCCCTGTGTCCTCAGCTGATCGAGAGAGAGAGTCCTGGAATCTCTCCTTATGAGGGTACTAATTCCATCACACGAGCCCCACACCATAACCCTAACCCTAACCCTAATCACCTCCCAAAGGTCTCTTCTAATACCGTCCCATTATGGGGTGAAGCTTCAACATACGAGTTTGGAGGGCACAATTCTATCTGAGGCACACAGCTTTGAGCCAGCCCCACCCACAGTCTGAGCACTCTCAGGCCACCCCCGAGTGTCCTGGGCTGGTGTGACCAGCTCTCTCCATTTTCTTTCTACTCAGAAAGATCAGGATTCTGAGCTGTCCAGGAAACCATGGAAGAGTTGACAGTTGCTTCCATTCAGACTGAAAGACGAAAGATTGGGGAGGAAGGGCTATGTTCCACCACAGGACCTGCTGGTCCTCTGACTGTGGTCCCATGCTGTCCTCCCACCATTACAGATCGGGGTTTGACTTCTCCTGACTGGTAGGGGCCAGGTTATGCGACAAGGAGATTCATCCATTCATCCAGCCCGGAGGGGAAGTCACACCTCATTAAGAGGCCTCAGGTAAGCAGGGCCTGAGACGTGTTGGAACCCTTGTGTGAAGGTGTAGTGACAGCTTGAATTATGTTGACAGGCTCCCCTCAAAGGGAAAGCAAGTGTCATGCCAGGTAGATGAGACATGTGTCACTGTCACCTTGCGCAGAGAACAAATGGATGGCCGAGAATCTTGCCATCAGCGACATGGCCGTCTGGGGAGAAATGCACGAGTTGAGTTTGATGTTATAAATCACCGTAATTTGTTACGATTTCCAAAGACAAATATGACAGGGTGGAATTACTTTGCAGCGCTGAGGCAGTCATTTGCAGAAGCATAAAGTGCCAGGATAAATCTAAGGACGAGATAGATTTAATCGGAGGAAACAGAACACAGTATCAGCTCCGTCTAGTGTGTTTACCCAGAACTTAGACACACAGATACTGAGGAATTGCCAAATGCTCATTTCATTTTATCCTGCAAATCAGGCTGATTCTTGGGGAAAATCCCACTAACAGCTGGAAGACATTCTTCTCAATGCTTCACATTTTCTCAGGTTGGAAGAAGCCTGTCTTGTCTGACACCCACAGGTGGTATAGCCCCAGAGTCCTCAGAAGGCATGATTTCAGGGGAGGCTTCATGGCCATGATGGATAAAAGCAGGAAAGAGCATCCCCAGTGCTATTGCTGTGTTCCATGGGCCTAGAAACCCTGTTCTCTCTGCTGATCAGGGTGGCCCCTACCTACTGAATTGGAAGACTCAGCTGAGCTATCATCACCCTCAGGAAGCCTGGTGACAATTCTGCAGTCCTGACTGAGTCCCTTGCCTAGCACATCTAGGACATGGGGTCCGTAGATCTCTCAGACCCTGTATCAAAGCATGCACCACAGTGAAGGATCTGCTCATCTCTTCACCATAACAGGCTTGCCAGTGCCTGGGGCCCTATCCCCTCATTCACATTTCTGCATCTTGGTTTCTCCAAACTGACAATCAGTCAACCCTGGGCAGAGCCACTAAGTGAGGCACCTTCTGCTCATTAGTGACAGACACAGAGAAGACAGGGATAGCTTTTGAGGGGACATTTGATGCAACAGGGAAGAGAAGAGAATTTCAATCTTTAAGGCCAAGACATCTCTAAGTGATATTTGTATGTTAGGATTCTCCAGAGAAATATATCTGATAATATATTATATATCTCATATAGATTAGATATAGATACATAGACATAGAGACATAGAGATTAGATACGGATATAGATATGGATGTAGGCACACTTAACCTATCATGTGTGTCTGTGAGTGTGACCTCTAGTGGGTTGGGCTGTGGATGCTGAGCTGTCGGCCAGGCACCTCGCTCCACACCCCTCACTTCAATTATGTGTGCTTCATTCACAGGAATCAAAATTGCCTTTTGTAAGTCTTCTCAGTGTTCAGACAGGAGTGGGCATTGGGAACATAAAGACAGTCAAAGACCTTCCAAGTCATCTCTGCCATTTAGATTTCAGTAAAGGAATGTTGTTCTCCACTCTTTTCCACTTACTGTTTGTTCCTTTAGTCTCTCTCTCTCTCCCTCTCCCTCCTTCTCTCTCTCTAGCTCCTTGAATGCCATCAAAACTCAACTTTTTCACCCTGTATATTCATAGAATACTTAAAACCCTGTAACTGTGGTTTTAATAATCAGAAACATACAAAAGTTACTCATTAATGGTTTAGTTAAAAATCTGTGTCTCAAATGCACATTTTCTGGGATGTTAATTGGTTTTCCATGATAAAAGGAGTCATAATGTTCAAAGAAGTTTAGCGAGGGGAAGGTGAAATGATTTCTCTTTTACTATAAAACTTATCTGGATATTTAACATGCTGATACTATGTCCAAAAAGGAGGTGGAGTACACTTCAAATCTTTCCCAAACTGCTTTTCCCAGCCTCCCACTGCCCTGTGTTTTTCAGGACAGGGTTGGGGACGCTGTGCTGGCACACTTGGTCCTAGTGTTTGTCTGGAGCAGCGCACCTTCTGGCAATGGCAACAACACACCACTTGCTTGTGGGAAGGTGTTTCAGAACCAGGAAGGACAACAGCTTGAGGCCCTACACATCCTCTATGTCACCATCTTTGCAAGTGCTTCTAAGTGGCAGTGGTCCCTGGGAGGGCCAGAGGTTAGGCAGTCAGGGTGCTGTGGGATCACGTCACTCACAGTGACTGAAGGATGTTGTTTACACAGTTTGAGGATAATCAGGGTCCCTCAGCATCCAGGGCAAAGCAGGAAAGTATAACGAGTTTGGGTCCATGAAGATAGGATGTGGGACCCCTGTTCTTCACATGCCTGGGGTAATAAGACAGGTTACTAGTTCTGCCTTCATTTCATAAATTCTCATGACAGTCACGGCCCAGACACAGGGTGGTTCGTGCCGGTCTCTGGGTGAAAGTTGGAGGTGTGGGGTGCACCTGGTCATCAGGATTGCCTCTGTTCACTGACCACTCACCCAGGTTCTGCCCAAACACACACACACACCTGCAGTTCCTACCTGCTGCTCCTCACACTGCCTGCCACAAGGAAGGTGGCAGTGACCAGCTGGGCAAGTAGCCTGAAGCCCCTAACCAGCCAGCTGGGCTTTCTACCTAAGGACACATTTTGGCTTCTAATCCTCACTGCCAGTGTTTGGGCAGACCGGGAGCCCATGGTAGCCTCGTGCTGTTATCTTGGTGGCCCTGGCTCTCCTGTGCACCTGGTAGCTGAAGGATGATATGCAAGTGGCCCCACCCAAGAGGCTTTGATAACTCCTATGAACTGGGTGTTCTGAACAAGAGAAAGCTCTGTTTAGACGTGATCCTTCATTCCCCCATCAGGGAAGTGACCACGTCGCTCACTTGGTCTTCAGAAACTTGTAGAACAGAGGCAACGGGAGGTCCTTGCCCCCCAGTCTCATCCACATTCATGATCCCACCCATAACGCCATCCACTCTGCCCTCTGGACCCACTGAGAATGGTCATAAGTACATGGCTAGGGAGGGAGGAGGCAGTGCCATCTCTTTGTATTGCCTGTCATTAAAGGGTTTCAGCAGAACAATCCATGAGAACCAGCACTTATTGAGGAATGTCATTGTCTGCCCCACCCACCAGGCTGGTCTGAGCATTCAGCCCTTTTGGCAGAGAGTCAGGAGCCAGAGTTCCCCAGCCTCCTAGCAAAGCCACAGCCCCACTCATCATCTGCCTGTTGCCCATTATGTGGACCCCACTCCCTGTATGTGTGCATGTCCTTCACTTATCAAGGTAATCAAACTAATTTTCACCGGGGGCCACATCAGCCTCGCAGTTGCCTTCAAAGGGCTGAATGTAATTTTAGGACTGTATAAATGTAACTACTCCTTAACGAGGGGCAAGGAGCTTGGTGCTGCCACCAGGTAGAAACAAGGTGCCGGGCCAGATAAAAAAGGTGGAGAGCCGGATTTGGCCCGAGGGCCTTGTGTTTACCACCTGTGACCTAGATAAACCCACGCATCCTATCTCAGGGTGGCACTGAGGCATAGACACTGCATCCTGGCCGGTGACTAGGGGCTGCAACTTGAAGAAGGAGCAGCACGGAAATGGGCATCCTCTGTTTTCTGACGTGGGAGTAACGTGAAGTCGGGGAGTTCCCCTGGAAGGATCTGTGCCCCTGTGCTCTGAAGGGAATCTACACAAAATACCAAATATGGCAGCAGAGCCAGGGGATGGAGCTCTGAGCTGGCAGGAGCCAGGAAGGTGCCACCAAAGCCCTGAGGGCTCGGGAGCAGATTTGGAATTCAGACATGTTCTGTTTCCAGGGAAAGGACTGTAATTTTAAGAAGATTAAAGCAGTGTTTCAAAGAAACAGAGGTGCAGTTGCTCTCGCTCCCCTGACCTGTGACTGTGTCCCTGTCTTTACTTCTCTCTCAGCCGCCCCCAAGCTCTGTACTCAACCTGAGACAGCACAGCCACTGGTTTCCCCAAGCAGGGAGGTGCCACCAAGGGCTTGGGCCACTCTGATGGGATGCTGTGTCCCCAGAAAGCATCTCCTCCCCACTTGACTGGGAGGTACAGACCACCATCAGCCCTCACACTTCCCACCAGGATGCCCAAACAACCTCAGTGCTCAAACTCCCTTTCTAAACAACCCTAGACCTACAGGCAACAGCTCTGGCAAAGACTAGCAAGACTCAGGGTTTGGTTGCTGCTCCTGCCACTTGTGGTTGAGAAAGGCCACCTCCAGACTGGCCAAGATCGGAGCGAGACTCCCTGAAAGGCAGAGGGAACCAAACCCTGACTGGAACTAAACAACTGTCCTTCTGGGCTTCCAGAATACTCATTACAGATCTTGGATGTCTCGGCCTCCACAATCATGTGAGCCCATCCCTGAGAGCAGCTGTATCCACAGAGCAAAACCGAGACTGACGCTTCAGGAAGGAGAGAGCAGGAATGCAGGGAATTTCCTGGGTCCGTTCAGCTCGGGACCATCGTGAATGGGACACTGCACAGGACAGGGCCTTGAGGCTCCACAAGAGAAACCACAGAGAGGGACATATATCATCATCATGTAGAGACTGTGGCCACTTGTTTGGTGGGGCATTCGGAGCCATCGATCATCCAAGATCAGGACAGCAAATAGTGTAGGGAGACCTGATCCTGGTGCTTTAGGGGGGTAAGGGTGAAGAGCTATTCCTGATGCTGGATTTGTTTAAAAGAAGGAAAACAGAACAAGGATTAAAGATCAGCATAGCACAGTGGAGGGAGGAAACTGCATACAGACTTTCAAAGGATGCTTTGTCTTCAGGGCAAGATGCACAGTAATATAAGAAACTGCCTGCAGAAAGTACTTGGCAAGAGCACTCATAATTAACTCTTTGGGGACAGAGCCCAGGGATATTTTGCTCTAATTCCAATTGCAGGCATAAAAGTAATTGATGTAAGTTTGCAGCATTAAATGCTATATAATGTTTTGAAAACCACACACAGAAAACACATACAAAGCTGGAAAGAATTTGAAGTGACATCAGAAATCAGACATAAATTTTGACAGCATAGAGGCTTTTTACTTTAAGAAGAAAACTTGGATTTGAAAGGTATTATTACTACTTGACCATAATAATAATGAGCCAGCCAAATTACCACCTTCATGAATAAAATGCTAAATTGAGTTGCAATCAGAGTGGAAGTTTATAAATCTGTGGTCCATTTTGGTGCTAGACACAGGAGTTTCAGCCTAGGAGCTGTGAACGGTCAGGCCTGAGAAGCACTCAGGAGTCTGGAAGGTTGGTCACACCTGTCACCTAAGGGCCCCTGAAAGAAAGATTGCATGGTATGAGACAGCCTCCTTGCTAGTTTCCTCCTGTAAGGACAGATCACAAAATGACCCATGCTTTCTCAGGAACACAAGGCCTGTTCACTATTCAACCACCTGATGGTTATTAACAGCTCCCTGCCCATGTAGGGCACAGTGTTGGGCTCTGAGATGTGTGGTGAGTCTGCCCATAACCCAGTGGGCAACATGTCCAGTGTCCACTAGGTGAGCTAGAGTTCAATCAGTTGTTACAATGTGATGACCGCTTTCAAAGGCTCTAATTCACAGATCTGACCTAAATAGGCCAGTTGAGATGGTCAGGAAAGGTGAGGAAGTGAGAACTGATCTGAGACCTGAAAGATGAGCAGGATTCAGCCAGGTAGAGAGAAACACATTACTGTGCAAAGGCCCTGAGTCAGAAGTGAAGACTGTGAGCAGAACTAAAAGGCTGGCAGTAGGAGGAGGAGGTAGCAGACACATCTGGAGAGTCCAGGAGCACCTAAACTGTGCAGGACCTTGCAGATCTTGTTACAAAATCACTTTAAGAGGATGGTGTGCACTGAAGGGCTTTGAGTGGAAGGGTGTCATCCTTTGGTTTATGACTAGAAAAGGCCATCATGGCTGCAATATGAAGAGCAGATTAGAGGGAGTTCATCCAACTTGCCAGACCAGCTAGAAGCCACTGAACAGACCAGGTGAGCTGGTGCAGCAGTGGTGATGGTAGAGACAAGATGGAGAGACAATTTCCGAGACAGATGAAGTGGAGTCATTGGGACCTGGGTGGATCATAAGAAAAAGGATAAGTGATTATGAGTGGACTACTGATTGTGGGAACTGGGTAAAGAAAACCAAGGAAGATCGAATTTCAGGAAGGAGAGGAAGACCCTAGAATGCCTAAGCTATATTAGGCCAAACAATATGAGGTCAGACTGATGTCTGCATGACCCTGTCTATATGACTCCAGTCTGGGCAGCACACCCTCTAACGGCCTCAGATGGAGTCGGTGGTGGTGCATGTCATGTACGGTCCATCACTGTGGATTTGGCAAGAGTCTGTGTGTGTGTTTTGGTTATTCATGGCTACTGCAAGAAGAGCAGAGTCCATAAAGTGAGGGGGCTGTTATTGATAGCAGCATGATTATATGGCTCTCACAGCACAGATTTATCAGCCTGGCACTTTTCTACTGACTCCAGGATTTTTATAAGGTGCAGCTCAATGGCATTCTTGCTTAGTGAGTAATTTTAATTTGTGCATCTGGAATGATAGATTTTTGGGTGTTAGCTGCGGCAAAGAACCATCACTCATCCGCTTCCTGCTGCTGTGCCTTTTCGATGTCTGCTCTGTCATCCGTCTGCTGCACCCGCCAACAGGACTTTAACTACTTCAAGCTGGGAGATCTTCCCACTCTTTTAATAAAATGCGTGATCAAATGGAAGGAAAATGATTGCAATATAATATCTGCCTCCCATTGGACCAAACCAAGTAGCATCGCCCAACATTATTATAATTTTAACTTGGAATCATCCTCTGTGTGTGTTGATGGCATTTATTGCCAGTGAGCTTCACAATGGAGAGAGCATCCTGCTGGCCTGGTCTGTGAAAGGTGTTGATCTGGGCTTTATTTTTGTTGATTATTTTCTCTGTTTGATTGATTTAAAATGCAAATCAATTATGAAGTTTTCAAATACCCCCCAAGAGTGTTAAGTCACTACTTCTTGTACTTTGGGCATCCTTATTTCTTACAGATGCTGTTAGTACGTTAAATGCTTAATCAACCTTCCCCTGTAAAAGCACTTTTGTCCCTATAGGGGAGATGAGTGTCTTTGATTACTTTTCCTTCCAAGGTGATATCTGACATTGTATTTTGATGATTTCATGGAGTTTGCTAAGAGTAGCAACTTATGTAACAGTTTGGGGATATTTGAAACTTCTTCATTGATTTTCATTTTAAATCACTCACACTAATAACATAATCAACAAAAACTAAACCCACCAGACTTTTCTCTTGGATTAATAGTTGCACAGCGACTGTCTTTTTCTGGGGTCACTGGGTTGATGTTATCACCAAATGCTGAAGGTTCCAAAAAACCTGAATAGGGTTTTCCTTGGAAGTGATAACTTTGCAAAGGAGCTGTTTTCTATATTTTGTATACTTATTAAAGAAAGCAGATTAAAATGCTCTGGAAGCTCCTATCCCAAGACTCATGCTGCCGGGGATGGGAGCTCGGATGGTGCAAACAGCAAAGCAGCCGCCTTGCTCGTTCATGGCACTTCTGCTTGATGTGGCTAACCATATGTTTGGGGGAGATGTCATCAGACACAAGGAAATCACAAAGCAACTGCTTACTCCTGGCTGCAGCCAACTAGGAAGACTCCTGAGGCAGAGGGAGAGAGGTCAATTCATGCTCCTTAAGGCCCATTCTACTTACCGCAAACCACAAGTCTGACTTCTCCTCAGTGTCCCTTCAAAGCACAGCAGCACCCTCTCTGGGCACAAGACTTTGTTCTGCTCCCTTGCAGCCTAACATTTCTCTATGAGTCCAGCCACCCACAACGTGTGCGTTTCAGCACCCACCACGAAAAGACCAGCTGCCTAGAGGCAGCAATGTGTTAATGGCAGGTATCCATGAGCTGCCCCGGCCACCAAAGCCACCATCCCTCTCCAGTACTCACTAATGCACCTTTCCAGGTTCACCCAAAGTCAGAGCAGGGAAAAGTGCTAATGGCAGAGTTGGGCCAACTATGTCACATTGTTTGGCACATTTTGTTTGACACATTCCCTCTGTGGAATTGCTCCATTTAGGTAAACTATGCAAAACAGATAAGAATGTCTCAGAAGAGTCAGGAAAAATTTAGAGGTGGTTTCAGAGTAAAAGTAATTGTAGGAGTAAAACAAATGTTTTCAGATTTTAGGTCTTCTCCCGCAGATGATTACTGAAAAAAATGGATTCCGGAAGTATTTGATAATTTTATACAGCAGCTTTAATTATGATTACTTCAAATTATCAAAATAATTGGTTATGTAAAAATGAATGTTTGTAACTTGACATATACACATTACAAGTAGAACCTGAAATTCATCCTCCCCAAAAACACCCGTGAGAAGAAATTATTTAAGTCAGGTTGCTGCCTTTTTCACAGCTATTAGCATATAAGGTATTTCCTGGCTGGTTTCCTGATGTGAAAGTCAGGATTTATAAATCTAGTCCTCATTGTGAAGCTAGTATCATTTTATTACTAAAGCTCATCACTAATGCTGGACGCTTACTCAAATAGTCAGTTAGCTGTGAAAATGAGAGGTAAAAGATAGCATTATGTATTTGTGGATATAAATTACCTTTAAATCTTCAGGCTCAAACATAGATTGACTGTTCAGACTATTTTTTGTATATTTCATTTCACCCAGACTGCAAGTTCTGTCTTGAAAAATCATTTAAGCATAGAATTACAGACCTTAATGTTGCCTCTCACATGGATAGCTGGTGTTTCCTAGAGCCCCATAGCTCACAGGCACATCACATATGGACATGTGTGTACATGTATACACACACAAGCACATGCACACACACCTGTATGCTGACCCATTCCCACCACCTCTTTCTGGGCACCCACCTGGCTGCAATGCTCTCTTAATTCAAAGCTAAGAGAACAGAAGTGTCTCCTTACAGCACTCACAGAAATAGATTCCCATGTAAACCAAACAAAAAGGCAATAGAAAGGGAAAGTGGGAGATATTAAATTTTTCATTAGAGGCATTGCTCCAAAGCTTTTATGCTTTGGGCTCAGGGGTAGAGCTTTCTTGCTGACCCATAATCATCTTGTTTGAGGAATTAGGAATAAACTCAAAATTGTGATGTGGATGGCTTAGAAAAATTGCCCAAAGACCAAGAAATTGGATGTATGCACATGGTGGGAAAAGGAATTATTAAGAAACCCTAATACAGACTTCCAGTCAAGATGGAGGCGTAGGTAGACATGCTTTGCCTCCTTACACAAACACCGAGAGAAATACAACTAAATCTCAAAACAAATAACACCCAGAACTGCCAGAAAATCAAAAGATATGAAAGTTCAACAACCAAGAATTTAAAGAAGCCACATTTATCCAGACAGGTAGGAGGAGTGGAGACACAGAGATGGGGCAGAGAGGTGAGGAGATGAAATGTGACATGGAGAGATGGTGGCAGCAGTGGAAAGAGAGGTCCCACATTCATGTATGGTGGATAAAAATTGGAAGGAACACTTTGGGAGCGAGCAATCCCAACCACAGGCCAGACCACAGCACCCAGGGTTCCAGGGCCAGGAAGATAAACCCCCATAACTTCTGGATCTAAAAACTAGTGGGGGTTGGGAAAGTGGAAGAAAGTACTGGTTTCCCAGAAGAGTCCATTTAAAGGACCCACATGGACTTAGGATGTATGTAAACCCACCTACTCTGGCATTCAGCACCAGGGCAAGAGATAGAAGGGCACCAGTTGCATACAGGAAGTGGGTGAAGTGACTGGAAACAGGGTGAGTGCCAGGCAAGCCTCCAGAAGCCAAGCAGTGGCATTGTCCCCTCTGAGCCCTCCCTCTGCACAGAGCCACACAGCAGTGAAGCGGGTTGCCCCACCCTAGCAATTACCTAAGGCTCTGCCCCTCACAATTTAACAGGTGCACTGAGATGGGAAGTCAAAGAAGCTCTACTTAGTACACAGAAACAAACACATGAAGGCTGCCAAATTGAGAAGACAAAGAAATAGGGCCCAAATGAAAGAACAGAACAAATCCCCAGAAACAAACACTAAACAAAATGGAGGTAGCCAACCCATCAGGAGCAGAG
Source organism: Macrotus californicus (assembly GCA_007922815.1). Lineage (NCBI taxonomy): Eukaryota > Metazoa > Chordata > Mammalia > Chiroptera > Phyllostomidae > Macrotus > Macrotus californicus. The sequence goes on from VMDR010006209.1 coordinate 46,331, forward strand.
TTCAAAACACTGGTGATCAGGATGCTCAGAGAAGTCACTGAGTACAGCAACAACATAAAGGCAGAAATGAAGGTTACATTAAGTGAAATAAAGAAAAATCTGCAGGGAACCAACAGTGAAGGAAAGGAATTAGGGATTCAAATCAATAATTTGGAACATAAAGAAGAAAGAAACATTCAACCAGAATAGCAAGAGGAAACAAGAATTCAAAAAAATTAGTATAGTATTAGAAGACCCTGGGACACCTCCAAAAGAGCCAACATCCAAATCATAGGGGTGCCAGAAGGAGAAGAGGAAGAGCAAGAAATTGAAAACTTATTTGAAGAAAAAATGAAAGAAAACTCCCCCATTTGGTGAAGGAAATAGACATAAAAGTCCAGGAAGCACAGAGTCCCAAACAAGTTGGACCTAAAGAGGACCACACCAAGACACATCATAATTAAAATGCCAAAGGTTAAA
>VMDR010006210.1:0-21055 GCA_007922815.1 Macrotus californicus
TTAGGCCCTCAAATGATGTTAGATGGACAGACAGATGGAGGGCCCAATGAATGATAGTAAATGTGTCATCCCTTATGGATCCAAAGGCCATGATATTGGCTAGCTTGTAATACAAGGGGTAAGAATCTTGATGAAACTATAGATCTTAACATCTGTAGAGGCCATTCTGGCTCAGCATTAATACTGACAGTAGTTTTCTGTTGTGTGTTTTCTTAAGTATATTAAAATATTTGAAAAGACTACAATTTAAAAGAAAGGATCATTCTACAGTCTTAAAACTAAAAAGCAATTTAAGGCAAAGAGGTACATCAAAGAAGCTATCCCATAGCTCAGATAATAGCTCGATGAAAGTCCTGGGCCTCTATGAAGCTGTCTGTATTCTCTGTTGGTAAATGTGTGCCCTGGAGGATGTGGGTTATGTGGTCCTCTGTTATCCACCCCTCAACGACTGTCCATCTCTAGCCCCTCTCCCCCAGCTAGGCACCAAGTGAGTGCGGAGCCCTGTTGACTTTATGGCTGCATGACGTGTTTCGTACAAGGATGCCAACTCATTTTTAAATTCTACCTTCTGTGTCCTTTTACTTGAAGTACTGGTTGATGTAGGAAAACTGCTTCAGCACCACTAACTTAAACGTGTAATTTGATTTCTTTCTGTACTTTCTGAATTTAGGAAAAATAGAAATTCTCCAAATTCTGTTGTAGCACATGGTTTCACAGTTTAAAATAAAATCACAGCTGTCTCATTATGCAGCACAGTCCTCGGTTTTGCAGAATTTTTTCCCTTATTCACCAACTCCTTAAGAATGTAACGCTATGTCCTTTCCTAATTTGGATTGTATTTCAGACACACACACAAACAAACATGTATGACTGACTCCTGGTGGACCTAGGATAAGCTTCCTGAATCCACACACATTATGTCTTCTATTCTGGATAACTTAAAACTTTTTTAGCATTCCTCTTTTTAAACCTAAACATTAAAAGATGTAGAAAATTTGAAAAATCTGGGATGTTTTTCATTAATTTTTTAAAAGTATTTGACAGACAGTTGTGGTTTGAGGGACTTGTCTGTATGATTTTTATTTTATGTCAGTAAGAAAAGTTTTTTGGCTAATATTTCAATATACTTAATTGTGCATTATCTTTGGATATATTACATTTGTTAGCAGAATGACTTCCCACTGACAGTTGTCCTATGTATACCAGTCCCCCCCAGAATGATAATTCCAAGGGTGCCACTTAAAAGTTCTCTGCCCGCAGGAAAATTACAGAGTAGAGGGAGCATCCACAAATGGCAGAGAGGAGTTGGGCAGCTCAATTGCTGAATTTGTTCTGAAACAAAGGCTGACTTAAGTCAGAATGAAATTGTACACTTGACAGAAAGAAAGGAGTTTATCTACTAATTTAAAACTGTAAACATAAATTTTATATAGGGATGTAACTATCTGAATACATATATTGCCATTTCTCTGCTATATAGTAATACTTCTTGATACCAATGGTAATGTGTTTGTTCCTTCCTCAGCACCAAATGTGTCCGTATCTATTTAAACAGTAGGAGCCTCATTTCTAATTGATCTATGCCAGGACATATATAAGCCAGTTATTAGTGTGGTTCACCAGAGTTTCAGTACTTTAGAAAATTCCCAGTTCAAAGTAATTTTGGCTCATTCATTGAAATATTATTTTCCTTTCTTATAATTGCAAAAAGAGCATGAGAAATTTGGATTTCTTTGAAAGAGCCAAGTGTGCAACTACATGATTGAAACATTGTTAATTCACAAGATAATGTGAATATTAAAATGTTTCCAAACAATGCCAATTTAAATGTTCAAAATCCAGTTATGTACTATTATAAAACAAACAAAAATTTCTTTGTTGTTTTCTGTTCTCTTTTTTCAAAATACAGAAATCCTACTGAAGTTAATCTATTTTTTCCCACTTCAGAACACCAGGCACTGATTTATCCATTGGGAGTCTTGGCTTGCTTTTTAATACCTATATTAAAAAACAAAATAAGAGAAGTTATTAACCTGATATGTTATAAATGAACACAGTAGACAAGTTTGAAGTCAACCTTTTAAAAACTTGAAATGTCATTTTCCCTCCACCTAAGCAATGGTCACCTTCTGAAATTTACCATTAATACTTGACTTTAATACTGATTTAAAGATTTTATTTATTTTTAAAGAGAAGGGAATGAAGGGAGAAAGACAGAGAAACATTGATCAGTTGCCCCTCGCACACCCCCAACCAGGAACCTGGCCCACAGCCCAGGCATGTGCCCTGACCAGGAATCAAACTGGTGACCTTCGGGTTTGTGGGATGATGCCCAACCTACTGAGCCACACCATCAGGGTGACCTTAACACTGGTTTAAAGGAAGTAGCCATGTCAATAGCGGAAGTGTATCCCTGATGCCTGCAGACTCCATGTCTATTGTTATGAGAAACATCCACTGAAATACGGAGTACAGCAGGCCTCAGCAGACCAGCAGCGCTGCCTGAGCGTGTTCACTCCATGGAGCAAGTGTACCATGTGCACCAAGAAGCAGGGTCATGGCCGCTTTTTAGTCCTTTCCCAGCGTGATTTTGGACGTACAGTGAGGCATTAATGGGCAAGACCTTATAGACAGGATCAAATCAGTAAATCAAATATCAGTGCATTTATAGTATGATCAAAGATCCCCATGTAAAGGAAGTAAGAATGTACTTAGCACAAATCATAAACCATAAATTTCCAAACACTCATTTCTGTGAGAAAAGAACTTATTTGTAGCATCGTAGAACTGAACTGGGCCACAGAGTCACCTGGTCCTTATGTTTTATTTATAGGAAGGAGAATGAGGGAGAAGAGAAATAAAGGCACACGCTTTCTAACCGGGTGGTTTGTTCACACCAATGGAATGCTCTCAGATATTTCATTAACATGAAAAATATCAGTAAGCTGAGAGGTGATATGTCTCTAAGAGTTAAAAAACACAGTAATATTATGGAGGGAATCACACACACTCTTGCTTACAGAGTCACCGGACTGACCTCATAACTTTAGGCAAGGTACACTCCCTGTCCAAGAAACTGTAAAGACTCTGCATCCCTTTCAACATGAAGTTCCAGCTTTTCAGCTTGCTCTTCAGTGCTCTCTTTGATCTGGTCCCAGCTTACTTCCCCATCCTTTTTGCCTGACTCTTAACTCCACGAAACATGTTTTAGCCAAACTAGAACACTTGCTTTTCTAAACACATCCTGCAATTTCTTCCTGCCATGTAGGTGTCGGTGATGTTGATTCCTCCCAGCGTGCTCTTGCTTAACTTTCCCCAGTGCAATCCTCCTCAGCCTTCAAGGCCCAGTTCAAGTGCTGTCCTAAAGCTACTCCTGATCCTCAGCCAGAGAACTCTGACCCCTAGCAAGGAAGACAGGAAGTGAAAGTCCAAATATAAAAGGCAGTCACCCTGAACATGAGAGTTTCTTTCTCAAGTCAAGGTTTCTGCACTTCTCCCGTGCTTCCTGCTCACAGATAAGTGTGATCTTATTTTATTATGAACCACTAACTATGGGTCATTAAACTGTTTCATATTTTCATCAGATCAGTATTTATTATTAAAATTCTACCTCAACAACTCTTGCAATTTAATTACACTCAGTGGCAACTGGTTAAAAAAGAAAAGCAACTCTAGGCTGGAGTAATATAACAATTTTTATTTGTTCGAAATATCTGGCAACATCCAAATCAGTGGATTCTACTGATGAAAAGTGAGACAGATTCTGTGTAACAACAGAGTCACTTTTCTAGACTTAGTCCTAGAGCAAGGTCAGCAGTTGTACCTGGGAGTCACCTAACTTATTGCAACAGATGCCCTGGTCCCACTGGATTTTATCTTAACCCTCTCACCCTCTCAATTCTAAATTCCTAGAGACAAGGTAATTTACCTACTAATCAAGCATCGAATAAGCGGCTACATCACATGGTGGCAGGCCTACACCTGGCAATGGCTACACAGCAGACAATAGGCTAGGTCCCAGCCATGATGGGCCACAGCAGGAGACAAACGTTAAATACAGAGATTCACGGGTTATTAATGGGAATTATTGTAATAAGGCTACAAGGGAGTGATCCAGGGACAAGAATCATTTATTTTTGCATTACTCTCTGATATGTAGTGTAGGACCTCAATAAATACATAGGACAAATGTGAGAGTGCCAGTGAATAAATAATGAGTGAATAAATTAAGGAACTATAAAAATTAAGAGAAATTAATCCATTTATTTTTTATTTATTTGAGCTCGAATTACACTGACATTCTGGGAATTTACAGTTATACTATGATCAACTCTATACAATATGGGTCATAAACCCATCCAGGTTTATATATTGTGGGCATGCTCAGAAGAATAATTACCTTTTTTTTCTATGCTGTTCCTTTGCAGTTATAAGCTTCATTTATCTTTAATGCTGTGATATGCTTGTAAAGCACAGGCGTTTATGGGAATAAGGAAAAGGCATCCCTGCGAGGTGAACGCAGCCCAAGCCATAATACATGGCTCTGTGAATGGACCATGAGCCGCTTTAAGCCCCTGTTTCTCCTAGCCAGCAGCCCAGGGGAAAGGCAGAACCTGTACAACTAGGTGTGGGTGGTCTTGAGGCAATCTACAAACTACAGGTTCATGTGCAGGCAACTGATACCTGGTCTGTGTATCAGGGAGAAATTGCTATTAATTATGACTTCCTAGTGTGCCTGTTATGCATGATGCAGAGGCACTGGTGCCTCTCCAACATCAAAACAAAGCTGACTGTGTTCAGCATCACTCTAATGGTGTTCTCATTGTTCGGAAGGTGTGACTCACGGGGGGCAGATGTAATTAGAACCAATAACCCAGCAACACTGGAGCAGGCAGTGCTGAGGGATCAGGGTGGGACAGACAGACAAGCAGGAAACCTACTCAGCTTTCTTTTATGTATTTTCATCAACACACCACCCCTGTGAATATTAATGGCTGGGATTCTATCTAAGATTTCATTCACAGAGGGTTTCAAACCTAGGAAAATTATGAAGGCACCTCCACACATTCCCTCCTTTTGGGGAATATTTCCCTAGTACTTGTTCTAGAACTTGAAATATGTGAACTCTTGATTTCTACAGAACAGGCAGTCTGATCTCTTAAGTCGCATACTTTAAGGCAGTGATTTTTCAGAATGGACCTTGGAGAACTCTAGGAATTTCTTCAGCGCCCCTTCATGGACTGTTTGGCAGGAGCAGGAAACCCACTGTTTGGGCTCCCACAGGGTCACCCACACTGCAGACTGCATATTTTACATATTCGGCCTCCAGACGGGCTTCTTGGGTAAACAATGTGTTCTGTGTGCATGTCTTGTCTTCAAAACTAAGCTTTAGGATGCTAAAAACCGGAATACATTTCCTTTCTCTGGCATTACCAAGAAAAGATCAGCTCTAAGTGTGTGGTAATGTGGACTCTACCATTCTCTTCCTTTGGTCTAGTTTTCGGTAGGCTACAGTATTAGCAGGCTACAATATTAGTAGCCTACTGTGAGGCGGCTGCAGTAGCAGTAGAAACAGACACATCCTGTATAATGCCTGTTGATGAACTAAAACGCTCTGTGAAAGAGGATCACTTAGCTATGCAAATAAGACTCACGGTGAAATTGTGCAGCCTGAGGCATACGCATGATGTCCTGTGTAGCGAATGTCACAGCGCACGACGTTGTTGGAGTAGTCCGATTCAGGCACCAGGTAGCTGGGGTTCACACTGACCTAGGCAATGCAAACATCATCCGCATTTCAGATTTCATCAGCCGTGTTTGCTGGTTAATGTCTTCCTGTTTTCACAGGGCTAGCATGCTCCAACGCATTGTGCAGGGAGGGCTAAGTTAGGCGAGTGCTTAAGCTTTGGAGAAGGGTTGGAGAGAGGCTGTATATTTTTCCCTCCAGTTCTTTAAAATAAGATTTTTTTTCATATATCTAGGACCATTTACAAATAGTTCTAGAAGATATATCATTGCTTTCAGGGCCATGATTATTTAACGTTTGGGTACAGAGGAAGAGCTCTGTTGAATTGCAATCAAAAGAAATTACAGGTACATATTTTCAAAGGTTTCTACCTTCAGAATGTAGTTTCCAGGCACTACGTCTGTAATATCAATCCATTGGCAGTCTATGTCTGCATTATATGTATCATAACAGCCAGGGCTCAACCCCTAGAACAAATAAAATAAGAAATGTAAAAAGATGGTGTATGGTTACCGTATGCTAAAGAATATGCTTGTTATTTGCAAATTAAATTTTAAGTTAGTACTTACAAGAGTCTGACATAAAACTATACTTATATTGCATCTCCCTTGAGAAGTATATGTTACTCAGCCTTATAGCACCTCCAGCTAAAAAAAATACAGGACTAATATAAGTAGTAGCTTTTCAAAAGTGTCACAGATCAACTTCAAGGGACAAAATAGGCCTCCACCAAAATTCTAAACTATCACCAGTTCAAGAATAAAGGCCATGTAATTAATTTAGCTCAGGAGTCATCTTCCCTGTACAACCTTCCCCAGCTTCCCCTTTGGGAAATCAGCTTCCTGTACTCTGCTCGTGATACCTGTATAGCTTTTGTAGTATTTATCCTTTTCTTCTCGGAAGTGTCATCATACTCTGCATCTAACTATATAGCTAATGGTAACTATGTGTTATGTGCCAGGAATAACTTTAAACATGTCACAAACCCGAATTCAGTTCCCAGAACTACGTAAGGCAGGTGCTATTATTATCCTCCTTTTACAAATAAGGAACCTGAGGCACAGTGAGGTCAAATAACTCATGGAAGGTTACACAGCTCCCAAGTGGCTGAGTTGGTTTTGCTTTTAGGTAATCGGATCCAGAGTCTCTGACCTCAACCACCACGCTGTACTCTCTCTCATATGGTCACTGAAATGTTTTGTTGAATTAAAGTGATGAATGCATTTCTCAGTGTCTGAATCCCACCTCACTGTGCTTGCTGTTCACTTCAATGAGTAAATGAGTGCCTCCTACAGGCTGAGAGAAGAATACCAATGAGATTTGGTCATTGCTCTCCAGAAAGTTTTAGTCTGGAGAAGTTTGTTCAGATTGAAGTCTGTAGATATATTTTCAATTCCATTAGTTCTTTGTGAGAAGTTCTACTGTGGTATTTTCATTCTAGTGGTAATCTAAAGTAAATTAAAAAGCATACGCTAGAATCATTTTAACTGAATACTGCCATTTAATTTCAGCATCCAAGTCTGCTTTGGTGCTTAAGATGGCAAAATCATCTAAGCATGTCCTAAACGATGCTGGCTTGGCTATAACCTGATTCAGGAAGAAAGAGGGAGAATTGTGCCCTCTTATGGCACACGATACAGCACAGACAGGCCACACCCAAAACTACCTGTGCCACAGCATTGAGAACCATATCCCCACCTTGGTTTGCACCAACACATGAACAGTATGTTGAGGAGTAAATATATAATGAGTAACTTTTGGTTTCTGATTCCAGCACATAATTCTGATTCTGGCACATAATAAATCATCACTGTTAGGTCCTATTACTGTTGCTCCTGCTACTACTAAATTCATGGCATGATAAGGGATTCACTGGATTACACACCTCTTTAATATAGGTTTAAATAACACCACAATGTGTGTCTCACTTTCAAGTGAACAAAAGAGCTTTAAATAATGCTGAAATTGGTGCTCCAGGGTAACTCAGCGGCGGAAGTTAAGTATGAGTTTTGATTATCTGCCCTGGCAAACAAATATGGGCGTTCTTAAGGCCATGAAGCAAACAGATATTTCATATATTCAGATTAAAAACAGATTAAATGTAGAACCTTACCTGAGGCTGTCTAAATGAGCTATTTGGTTTTAGCAAAACACAACTGCTTGTTACATTAAATTAATGAGGTTAATGTGCATGTGACATTTTCTAGTTTTGTGTATGTTTAATACATACATTTGTTATCTAAGAGCTATATGAAAGTATAAATATAAGGAGGTTGTATCTAGTTTTATATTTAGATATATTTAATCATCATCATAATACAACTAATCTAAGTCAGCACTGGGGCCTTGTGCGAATTACTGTTTTCTTTAAATGCAGCAGCAAAGTGAAAAATACAAAAACATAAATCACTTGTAATACAAGACCTGGTGAATAATAGTTAAATAGGACATAAACGGAGGATGATATACAGGATAGCTACCATATAAAATGAAGTGGGGTTACTCCAAGAATCAGGGACTAGAAGTGCTAAAAATACCTGTAGCCCTGTATTCAAGTATTTCAGCAATGAGCTGTCCAGAGTGCCTCGTTCTAAATGAAGGGGATAAAATCCAGGTCCCTGCACAGGCTGTTGCTGTGAGACTTAGAGATCACTGAATGAAAAAGGGAATTTTTATATGCACATATGTGTAATATGTGAGTAGGTTGCAACTTCTTTTGCCTAAAGAGTAAGTGCTGCTTCAGGGCCCTTATTGAACCTTCCCCCTTTCTTCCAATTATTCTGATGTTCTAAGCTCAGAGAAAGAAGCAGAGGGAACATTTAGGTCACCAAAAAGCTTCTTGCTACAGCCCTGGAATGTGCTTCCCCAGGTGCCAGCTGCTGATCTCTTTGTGCCCTGAGTTATATACATTCACTGCTCCTTGCCAGGGATTTTGGCTAGAGTAAAATTATAATGTCCTTTTACAAATTAGAGTTTCTTATGGAAATACTGGCACAGTTTTTAACTGACACAGATTTTCCCTTTATAAGACAAATAAACTGCTTAGTTCAGCATGATTTTTAAAAATCCATCCCAGGAACATCTGACATCAATTATACTGTAGGTTTAAATATATATGCGTGAAGAAAGAAATTGTATCCTTCTGCTCTTATTTGCATGATTAAAAGAGACAGTTTTCAAAAGTGCTTTTTTAGAAACCTATTTTCTCTTTTTTCTCTTTTGCTAAGCACCAGCACAGGGTATCCTATTTTTTAGCTTAATAGGTAGAGGAAGGGATAGTTTTCCAGGTGAGAAAACAGGTATCTTTTCTATAGTTACTTACCAAGCCTGCTAAAGAATACAGAGTAAGCGCAGATATTGGAAGCCATTCAGATTTTTTCAGAGAGTGAAGGGCTGCTTTTGATTGTGGAACACAATGAGCATGCAGTGACCTTCTGTGATGATGAAATACTTTCAAAATAACTTGGATCATCAAGCCATCACTTTTCCTTTCCCAGTTATTTTCCATCTTGACTACATGACCCCCAGAATGAAACAGTTTGTAAAAGACAGGCAGGAGGAAAGAAAACAGAAGACCACTTTGTTTTCTCTCCGAAGCCTGCAGATTCCTGATGCGATGAGGCCAACCTACCTGTGTGTGCGCAGTGCATGCAAATCGCCTGTGGTAGCCATAGTCACAGGACGTGTCCTCAAGACAGAAACTTGCTTTGTGGCCCTCAGCCACTCTCCTCTGGGTGTTCGCATCAAGCAGGTCGTAGTGGCTGAACTCGTCCATGCTGTGGTAATGTCTGGTATCCCACACAACAGAGACAGTGGTCAGTGACACGCAGAGAAAAAGCAGTGAGACTTTCAGATGAATGTGGCTGCCTCACACATTTGTTTGCACATTAACATGGAGAGAAAGTTTATCTTAAAGCCGGATTCATGCTAGATTCCAACCCAGGGTCAGAAATCTGTCAAAATGGTAAGTTTTTAACTTTGCAACTTGGGGGAAGACTTATTTGGAGTATTTCGCTTTTCTATTATACCCTGTTTTACCTTTGAATATTAAATAGAAATAGACAATAAATTATCTGTGTTTAAGTGAAACTCGCCACATGTCCTCTAGTATATTTCTTCTGGCTGCCACTACTGATGTTTCATTCCAAAAAAGAAGAGCGCATGACTATTGGAAGGTTTCTGTGAGATTTTTAAAAATTGGGTTTTCATAGATTTAAAATCATCGCTAAAATGCAAAAGAGAAAAAATGGCATGTTTTTCCCACCATTATTATTAAACTAGTATAAACTTTTATTTGGAAGTAAAACAACTCTGTTTTATTGGCAAATGAAGCGCTCCTGTCTATTGCTATCATTTTGGTAAAGAGAAGGTGCCGAGCGTTTCATCTCTGCACATGAAGGACAGAAGAGGAAATGGCTCAAAGTGCAGGAGGTTTAAGGGCGCACATCAGGGTTTCCTGCAATAAGCACCTGGGCAATTTATCAAGGAGAGTTATAGAATAACCTAACGTGAAAGTCTTTTAAAGTTAGGGCAGAACAAGCAGTTGTATTGATTCGGGTCTTTTAAAAGATGGAGAAAGGTCCCTCTCAGCTCAAGGAGTAGATTCAGGGGTATCCAACCTTTTGGTGGCTTGGGACCACACTGGAAGAAGAGTTGGCCACACACTAAATACACAAACACTAACGAAAACTGATGAGCAAAAATAAGGTTTTAAGTACATTTATGATTTTTTATTGGGCCGCATTCCTAGCCATCCTGGGCTACATGCGGCCTGTGGTCTGTGGGTTGGACACCCCTGGACATCTTTCTCTGAGGAAGGTATTTGAACCCTTTTGATAATAATTTATGGTCTTTATTTTATGCTGTCAGATGCAAACCAACTATGGATACATGATCTTGGCTGCACAGGGCTTTTTTTACCAATCTCACTTGCAATATATTGGAGTAAGATTCTAGCAAATACTAGTAACAGTTTTAATAAGCTGGATTTAGAGTTTTTAATTTGAAAGATAACAGGATCTAGTAATTGACGTATTATCTTAAAGACACACTCCACTGACGATGTCAAAATACACAGAGAAAAACTCTAACTGTAAATAACAGCAATTTTCTCCCTTTGTGTAAGAATCATTTGAAAAATGATAAAGCAACTCAAAAGTACCCAGGAGGCCCATCCACTTACTGGTGACAGCTGTGCCATTCCCAGGAATATCGTGGTCGGCTTGGTAAGAAATCTGATGTCCCTTGATTTTTCACTCTTTGGGGAAATCTTAGCAGCACCCTGTGATCATAATCTCTGACATCCACCCTATATGCTGAGCTGTCATTTTGAAAAAAAAAATTTTCACAGACTATTAACTAAAGACAAAGGAGCAAGCAAAACCTTTTTCGATATATAATGCTGAGTCCCTTATTCCCCATACTAGTCTATCAATTCCAAGAGAACAGGGCATTTTGCTTATTTTATCTGTTGCTGAATCTTCAGATCCTAGAACAATGCCTGGCAAGTAGAGCTCTGTGAATATGTGTTGAATGAATGACAACTATGGAAATCCTCAGTTTAAATGTAAAAACATAATAAAATTAGCATTTAAATTTACATGTGAGCCCTGGCTGGTGTGGCTCAGTGGATTGAGTGCTGGCCTGAGAACCAAAGGGTCACTGGTTCGATTCCCAGCCAGGGCATATGCCTGGGTTGTGGGCCAGGTCCCCAGTAGGGGACATGCAAGAGGCAACTGCACATTGATGTTTCTCTCCCTCTCTTTCTCCCTCCCTTCCCCTCTCTCTAAAGATAAATAAGATCTTTAAAAAAAAACCTACACACTATAAAAAATTTATATATGATATGTAAACTTTATAATCAATTTAAGTTTAATCATATGAATGAGTGAAAATGAGGTGGTAATTATCCCAGGTTAAAAAAAATCATCTATATTTACTTGTTAAAAATTTTGAATTTAACAATACATTGCTTTGACAATTAACTAAGATGTAAAGTGGGGAAATAACTCTAAAACAGTACACCCAGATTAGATAGATAATTTTGTAACTTCATCTTCAAAACAACAGCATTGCTATAACATTGGGAGTGCAATGGTGTGAGTAATGCAACTCTCAAGAATGAAAATGATGAGCTTCAATTTCTTCCTTTAGCCTGAGAGTTACAAAGGGACAAAGTGGGAGAAATACACAAATAATCATTACTATGTTCCTTGCAATATATTTTATATGAAAATACATTCAAATACTACTGATGACCTTATTTTACTCTGTAAAAAAATTGTTGAGACTTATCAAAGCGTTCTTTTGCTCCCTCTGCTGGCTTCCCAGCAGCATTACCCAGGGAAATCCACTCCCCAAATTGCTATGATTTTATTTCAGGGCTGATGACAAAAAAAAAAAAAAGAAGAAAGCAAGCTCTTGCTCATGGTCTTATTCTGGCCGAGGTAATACCCCTATAACTAACCATGGCTTCGAACAAAAGAAGACAACCTTTGCCAATGAGGGGTTCTACACTGGCAAATTAGCCCCCGCCAATCTTTTGAGGGAGTATTGACAAGCTCTTCGATTACAATTTTTTTCACGTTTTGTACAGTTTGATAGAAAGTTATTGGAAACTGTTGGCTCCAAAGCTGAAGGATCTTGAATCTTTTGCTTCAGTTTGAAAGAGAACCCACGGAAATCTTCAAAATTTTAACACTCCATCCAGGTCAGCCTGCCCAGGAGATTAAGTCCCAGCTCTTGTCTGTAGGAACAAGAGGGGTCAGAACCAGGCACCTGATCAGCCCCTGGAACGAAGACCGGGCAGCCAGGCCGCTGATGTCCCAGCTAGTACCTGGCCAAGCAGTTTTCCTCTGCAGCGCATCTCAGGTTGTACATGGGCATCTTTTGCACATACGTGGAAGCCTGGATGTAGTAGGGATCTGGCACCAGGTCCGGGAGACCTAAAGGAGAGCAGACGATGGGCACAGCAGTGAGACAACACTGCGCCCCCTACCCTGGCAACTGGTACCTCCGTGTCCCTTGCTCCTCATCCTTTGCCCAACCGGACTGCTGTGTCAGTGTGTGGCTGCGGGTAGCAGGAGAAAGGGGATGCCCCAGGCTGCAAAGCAATGTGGAAGGGAAGCAGGAGGGGCCAGGAGCGTGGTTTGCACCAGATTCCAGGGCTGCCTCTGCAGGCGCAGGGGGAGGGATCGGATCTGCGGGTACTAGGGCCTGCCGCGCCCTGGCAGCCACGTCGGGGAGCCACCAGCCACTTTGGGGAAGGGGTGCGCGGTGGTTTCGGTGACTCGTGCTTACCGTACTGGAAGTAGCCGGTGCCGTAGCCGGGCCGGTACCTGCTCCCAGGCCGAGGCCTTTCGTACGTGTCGTAGTAGTTGTAGTAAGGGTTGTCGTCGGAGTACTTGTAAGGGTTGTATGGGTCGTCACCCACCATGCCGTCCACACGGCTAGAGGGCCTCAAGTTACTGAGCGCCGGGCGCTCTGCCGGCGCGGTCCGGTTCCTCGCTCGCGAGGCGCCAGCGTCGAGGGCCCCGGACGACGAGTAGCCGGGTTGGAACCAGTGGCGGGCTGCGGGCCCGGGGTGGCCGGCGGCGGCTCCCGAAGAGGCAGCGGTCCGCGCCCGAGTCGCCGCCGTGCGGTTGTTGCGGAGCAGCAGGATCGGCGTGCGCGGCTGCGAGGCGGCCGCGTTGGCGGCGCCCGGGGCAGTGGCGCCCGGGTCCCGTCGGCGCTGCGGCTGGTACTGCGAGCCCAGGCTCAGCAAACTGAACACCTGCCCGTTGTTCTCCCATTGGATCCTGTGGCTCCAGGCGCCGGGAGCCGCCGGAGGCTCGCGAGGGGGCTGCTGCTGGCCGGCGGCCGGCGGGGCGCAGCGCACCAGCGTGCAAAGCTGCAGGGGCCCCAGCAGGAGCGTGGTCCAGGCGAAGTGCATCGTTCCCTCTCCCGGATTACCCCCACTCCGGGAGGACGTAGCTCAGAGAAAAGAAAAACGGGGTTCAAGTCACGTGAGGGAAGGAGAAATCTTCAACCCGGGAAGCGGTGGAGCGCGAGTATCTTAGCCCCGCCACGCAGTGCCAAGGGTGGGCTGCAGACCCTTCTTCAGTCAAGGCAGCTGCTGGGACGTGGCACCGCCTCTCCCTTCTCTCCTAGTGCTCTGGAAGGCGATGGGGAGCGACGCGGCGGCCCGGAGAGCCGGCAGTGTCTGGAGTGAAGCAAGGAGGAGAGATTTTAAACTTTCTGGCACGTTTGCAAAGTTACACAAGCCGTTCAGGCCCGGCCGCCCCTCCGCTATTTGTTCACGTAACACGATTGGAAACGTGCAAGGGGGACAGCTCCTCGCCTCTGCCCCTCCCTCCGCTGCTAGTCCTGCCCTCCTCCCCCCAGACACGTCGCACAGGGAGCGTTAAGGGGAAAGAACAAAAACGGAACACACATCCTGAGACACACTAGGCTTAATCTGGGACGAACATGCAGGAATTTCAAAAGACTCAGACAAGCGAAGGCAGCCAGGCCATGGGGCGACGCCAAAATATGCATGAAGAAAAATGCTATTAGGTCACCAGCCCCAGAGAGGCGGGAAGTCGGGAGGTGGGGAGGTTGCTGGGGACGAGAGGCAGAGGCGACAGATTGTGACTAACTTATCCGTAAGGAGTTAACCAGACAAATTTCCCAATGCATACTCCCTCGTTTTTATGGGAAGTGCTCTCAGCAAATAAACCCCAGGATATCAAATTTTGGGGTTTTTTTATGTGCAGATAATATGAGAAATGGGTTACAAATTTGTTTCCTACAGTGAATATTTTAATAACCAGAAGTGAAATTTTGCAGGGGACAAATGCCAGCTAACACTGAAAGCGATGAATAAACCTGTCCCTTTTTCCGAACGCTGGCCTGATTTGTACTTTGTGTGGAAGTGAAGAGCAATCTTTCATCTCGAATGTCTACCAGGAAGTTTCATTGAAGAGGGGGCGAGAGAGCAAGTCTGCCTAAGAGATCACTTGGAAGACAGCTAGCTTCAAATAAGCATTTTATCTGACTTTGTTTTTCTCTTTCTACATCTAATAATAGATTTGACTTTGGATTTTAAAAACTTAAGTCACCAATTGTTAAATGTTGAAAAGTCCTATGATGTTTAATTGATTCCAAATTAAACAAAGAGGTTGCTGAAGAAACAGCCTTGGGATTCAGATTTCCATGAAGAGAAGGGAGTAGGAGTGGCCAGAGGAGATCTGTTAGGAGGATGAGGTGGGAGGTAGGTAGTGCTGACGGGAGAGAGATGCTTAATGGTCCAGTTATTCACTTACCACACAGGGTTTTTGCTGTGCTGAAAACATTTCAAGGAAACAAAAATGCTACTAAAAAGCATGATTTAAAACTCCGACTGAAAACCAGATTTTAATAACCTTTTATTGGCGTTATCATTGAGCTGTTGTCTAGGTAGACTTCAATGGTTTGCTCTCTCTGCCAGTCTCCAACTCTCCATGTTTAATGACCACGTTTTGGTGGTGTTGTGGACATCTGCTGATTTGACTGCTCACCATCCATTTTCCATTTTTTTTCTTGTCAGAACAGCTGTATTTTCCTTTGGGAAACTTCCCCTGCCCAGCTGAATGGTGGTACTGACTGAACACTCATGAGACTTCCCCCACTTCAGGGAGTGGTCCTGAGATCCAAGTCTGGGTCATCACACTGTCTCCCTAGAATCTGAATCTTGAACAGAAGGACATCAAGAGTCAAAAATGTTGGAGTCCACTCTTCGCCCTACGGAAGAAAGTGTCCATGGGCTCTTGCTACAGATTCCCCCTGAGCTGAGCTACCACAGTGCCTTCCAGCACCTGGTGCCTCAGCTTTTCCTTCCATTTCCCCAGTGTGTTCCTTTGTGGCTTAACATGGTCAGTCGATTTCTGCTGCTTGCCAACTAAAGAACCCCAACTCATTGAGGGAGCGGTAGCTGCTTCTCTCACCTAATCAGATCACACAATTTTTAGTCCAAGGTGATGAGTTTGGCTCTTTTTGTGTCAAATTAGATTTGCTCTGCCCCTGACCACATAGTGTCTTTGGTCACAAAGAAGTATCAGTAGAGGCTTGCCAGTGGATTGGCAAATCTATTGCTTATAAGATGAAGATAAAAACTCAAGTGCAAATCTCACTGATCGCAGATCAACTGTCATTCTTTTCTGTGAAGGTCAGAGACATCTCTAGCTGTCACTTTACAGTCGTGATGCCGTGGTTAAAATTAAACTACTCAATTTCTCCAAACCCACAAAGAGAAGATAGAGTGAAAAGAAGCAGGTGTATATAATTTGAATGGATAGGCCAAATTATAGGAGAGGCAGGAAGGGATAGAGTATAATTATCTCCCATTCAAAAAAGATTCTGCACGCACCCATCAACAGTGTATTCCCCAGAAGAGAGAAGCCTGTAACTGCTAGTGCTTGACCACATGTCCCTGAGGGAAGACCTCTGCGATGGAGGTCACACTGTCAGAGTGGCCGACCACAGCAGCTCCTAATGGGAGGGAAGAAAGTTTGTGCTGGATCTCAGATAAAATAGCCTTGTTTCCAATCCTGGTGCCTGCACAAAAAAGCTGTGTATCTTTGGACAGCTGAGTTACTTTCCCTGGCTCTTAGTTATCTTTAGGAATCAAGAATTAATCCAAACCTTTGCTAAAGTAG
Source organism: Macrotus californicus (assembly GCA_007922815.1). Taxonomy (NCBI): domain Eukaryota; kingdom Metazoa; phylum Chordata; class Mammalia; order Chiroptera; family Phyllostomidae; genus Macrotus; species Macrotus californicus. The sequence continues at coordinate 16,420 of VMDR010006210.1, forward strand.
TTTTCCTAGTTTTAAAATCTCTGATTTTTGTGAATGTCCAAGTAATTCCGACTACTTTCAATTCATTCACTATACTGTTTCTTTATGATCACTGATATTTAATTGAGTTACTACTTTGGTTGGACTTTAAAACATTGGGTGTATTTTACGGGTGAGCTAGAGTCTACAGACAGTCATTTTCCTCTTTTACTTATTTCCCTTCGGTGAAATTTAATGTACATCTATTTGTTTTAAAATACTTCTTAAACACATTTATGCTCTGAAGGGTAGTAGCCATTATGGTGACTGGCACACACGGGCGCTCAATGAACGTCAGCGGATTAACTCATTCTCAAAATTTAGAGCTGAATTCGCTTCACCATTTTTTTTTTTGAATTGGCCCCAGCAGACTTAAAAATGTCTTATCAGAGTAAAAATAACTAATGAGAACAGTAATATTGTGCAATATTTATTTTCTTTTAAACACACTACTTTAGGGGGAAAAACACATTGCCCTTTGTGACACATTCTAAAGAGACACTCAGTTCATTTTCTCTCTCCCATTGTCTCTAATTTCTGGCTTAAGACTCAGCCAGCGGAAAACAAACATGTGGCTACCACATTGGGGACAATTGAAAGTGTTTGTGAGCCCTATGGGAGACAGTCTAGACTCACACTGTGCTCTCCGTTCAATGACAAAACTGTTATTTACACTATTGGAGAAACCGCAATCGCTTCTCCTCTACACTGAAACAATAACAAGAATAACTGCAGCTCCATCGGGAACTCTTCAGCCTTGGTAGTCACTTTCGTTATACATATAGATTCTAGGCTATTGCTATTAAGGACATAAACTGCAATGTCTTGCCCATTGACCAAAAAAGTGAAAGTTGTTATAGGGCTCTGTTTCTGATAGTTAACTGTATTTATATTAGGAGGATAATTCATATAAATGGACATTAATGTTACACAGAAAACCCAAACCACATAGCAGTGCTACTGAATGACCAGTCCCAGAACAAAATGCCATAGTCAAAGGACTCTGGGTTGAACGTAAATTCTTTTGTCTGGGGCTCAGGAAGCTCACCCAAATCATGTTCTTTGGTATAGACTAATGCTCATATGTGCTTTGTGCCATGTAGATCGACAATATCACAGAGAGTAAAATAAAATGTGAATGTAGAGCTCTATAAGGGGGAAACTTGGAAAAGAGATGGGCATGACACCCACCAAAGGGGGATGAATTGAGGGGCGCAGGAGGACGTGTGCACATTTTTCAAAGGTAATTCAGAAATGGTAACAGTGAAATAAAGAACCAGACATCTTTTTACTTGGAGTAAAATGAAGGAGAGGAGTAAGTTAGTCTTGAAGTTAACAGTGTGCTTGTGTTCCCTTCTCATTCTTGTCTTCTGCCACATCCCACTTCCAGGTACTCACCCAAATATAAAAAGTAGACAGTTGGTACACACTTGTCTGTGTGTCGGGGCTGAACTGGAAAAAAAAATCTGTAAACAGACTGGGTAGGAGAATTCCAGAAATAATGAATTTTAAACATGTCTTGTTTGGTTACCCATCCCCTTGGGCCACCTAGGGAAGGGAAAAGCAGGACTTAACCTAGAGAATGGAAAAGTATTTCATTCTGGTGTCTAATGCATATTCATATGTGATTAAGTAAATAATGTTAGTGACTATGACAAAATGGTAAAAATGAGAAGAGGTAAAATTATGATAGGAGAATGGGTCTTTGAAATTCAGTGAATCGGCGTTCAAACTAACCTGGTTATATTGACCACAAAAATAAGGCATCAGCCAGTTGGCAGAACTGCCTACAAGTGAAGTCCAAGTGATTTGATTGGGCCTGACGAACTATCCAATGACAATGAGGCAACTGTTCTTCATGTTGCAGGGTGTACTGGGTCATTTCTGTTTTTAATTGATAGAATGCAGTATGCTCTGGGCCTACATCCTAGCCTATTTGCTACTCCTCAGCTCTTCCTGGATTTGGCTCCACTGTCCTGGAATGCTGAAAGCTATTTAATTCAATATAACCTGGGCATGATCCTCTGACATGGTAGGATAGAAGTGAAAAGGACATTTTTGCTTAACTAAGGCGTCTTTTTTATCTGCCTGTCACATGCAATAATTGCAGTCTACCAGAGTCATCCCTCTGCTTTAACTTCACCCAAGGTTCACTGCTTTCTCTGGGGGCCCAGGAGGAGCAAAAAAACAAATTACTAACATCCTAATGCAAATTATGTGCAGTTTTTTTTTCTTCCCTATAGCAAAGGTAGTTCTCAGAACAATTGATGGTGTTGTATATGTTTGAAATAGAGGCAAAGTGGAAGGAAGATTTTGATGGGGCTGTGAAGAAGAAAACCTGTTCCCTAAATGCGTTTAAGGTCAGTTTTGAGAATCATACTTTCTCTTTGTGTGATTATTAGAATACTACTCATTTTATCATCTTACTTCCTCTTAGTTGTTCAACACCCTAAACAAAGAATCAAAGAATTTTATATAATGGATTTTAAAGCTAGGAGACTCTTTTAAAGCAGGTCCAATGAGATCGTTAATACATTGTTATAAACATTGATTTCTTTGGCTCCTACCTATTTTCTTACATTTCAGCTATTTCATGGATCTCTTTAGAAGGTGGAAGATAAAAAGGGAAAAGCTGAAGCTCATAGTCTGTATGATCTGTGTCCCCTATGGGTCACATAATGACACTGGACAGGTTGGCCATTATTCTGGGCTACTTATAAGAACAGGACAGTGTCATATGTTCTATAGTTTACTCTCAATGGTCCATGTAAGTTTTTGCAAGCAATACAAGGGCCTATACTACAATAGCATATGGAAAATATTAAATAATGTCTTTGAGTACAAATATTCAATAAATATCAAGTGAAAATGAATGTATACAACCTCAAAATGATTTTTGGCTAAAGAATCCAAGTAATTGAGTTGAACACACAAGGCCTTTTCAGACTTGCTAATTGGACCCCAAACTTGCTAAGTAGAAGAAGGAAATGATAAGGAAATATGCAATAATAAGGAAAATAAGCAATAAATCCACCTCTCCAACAGGACAATACCTGTCCTGTCATTAATAATAAGCATTTGTATTTCTTGTTATTTACTGTGTTCTTGGTACAATGCAAAGTGCTGAGACTATTACCTCGGTTTGTCCTCACAACAACTCTATGAGGTGGTTATTACTACTTTCATTTCATGGATAAGAAATAGAAGCTTAAAAAGATTAAGCAAAATGCTTAATTAAAAATTGGCAAAGCTAGATCATGAGCCCGGGTCTATCCTGTTATAAACACCATATTAAACTCTTGCCATGTGAAGGAGAAAGTATTTGTTTCTTTGATTTTCTTTCTTTGTTTTAATTATTGAAATAATTATTAAACGAGTGACTCATTAAAGGTAACATGACAAGGAGATTGTTGCCCCCGCCAATTAAGTGAATAGACTGGCAATGGCTATTCATGTAATGCCCATGGGTAAATGGCTTTGGGGCAAGTGTGACATCCAAATTAACTGGGAGGGGACAAGTAGTAGAAAGAACGTGGGTGATGGAGACAGTCCTTGGGTAACTGGTACTATACACTACCAAGGTGTTCTTGGACCAATTACTTATTCTGAGACTTAAATTTCTCAACCAACAGTGGAGATCATAAGACCTATCTTGCAGGGCTATGAGAATGAAATGTTTGTAAGCATATGGCAGAGAATGTAGCTTGTATTAGGCACTAAGGAGAAGGTCACTGTTGTTACTGCTTGTTATGTGAACACTAGAATTTAAAACTCAGCAAGGACTATTTTGATAGACAAGTATGCAGAACAACATTTTCTATTGTATAATAACAGAAAAAGGGGGAATTTTTTACTTTTTCTTTTTAATCCTCACCTGAGGATATATTTATCGATTTGAGAGAGAGAGAAATGGAGAGAGAGAGAGAGAAACATCAAATCAGTTGCCTCCCATACGTGCCTGGATCACCAGGGATTGAATCCACAACCTTTTGGTGTACAGAGGGCACTCCAACCAACCCAGCTGTCTGGTCGGGGTGACATTTTTTACTTTTTAGATGCCTGCTATGTTACTTTGAGGTAGGAAGATCCTTTGAAAAAATAAACCAACTTTTGGGGGATATAATTTATATAAAATAAGATGCACAACTTTCAAGTGTATGGTGTGACATTTTAACAAATGTATATGCCTTTGTAAATGGCACCACAATCAAGACATAGAATAATTCCATCTTTCCATGAAGTTCCCATGAACCCACTCCACCACCCCTGCCCCCGGAAACCACAGTTTCGATTTTTTTAGGTCACGTGAATTAGTTTCGTCTACTCTAGAACTTCAAACAGCAGGTAACCATTTGTGTCTCTTCCTTTGCCCAGCATGTCTGTAAGATTCATCCACGCTGTCACTCAATAAGCAGTTCATTTGTTTTTCTTAATAAGTAGTATTTCATGCTATGAACATACCTTTCTTTGTTTTCCAGATTGACGCTATTGAGCATTTATCTACAAATTTTTCCATGGATGTAGTTTTTACTTCTTTTTGGTAAATACTTTGAGGAATAATTGTTGTACATTTAGAAGAGGTACGTGTTTAATTTTATGAAAAACTTTCAAATATTTT
>VMDR010006210.1:21155-46875 GCA_007922815.1 Macrotus californicus
ATGTGCTACACATTTGTGAAATATATATTTCAATCTTTTGCCTAATGTTTAGTTTTTTTATATTCTTATTGAGATGTAGGAGTTTGCTATACATTCTGGACACAAGATTTATATGAGACATATAAATATTTTCTCTGGGGGCTTACCTTTTTATTTTTTTTAATGATGACTTGTGAAGAACAGGAGTTTGTAATTTTGATAAAATTCATATTATCAACCTGTTTTCCTTTGTGGTTAGTGTTTATTGTATCCTGTCTAAGAAATCTTTTTTCTAGCTCAAGTCCACAATATTTTCTTCCATGTTTTCTGCTATAAGCTTTATAATTTCAGCTTTATGTTTAGGTCTATGGTCCATTTAAAAATACTTTTGGATACAGTATGAGGTAGGAGTTGAGGTTTATTTGTTTCCACATGGATATCTAGTTGATTTAGCACTATTGGTTGAAAAGAATTTTTCCCCCAATATACACCTCAGCACCTTTGTCAAAAATCAATTTGCCTTATATGTGCTGGTCCATTTCTGCACTTCCTACCCTTTTCCATCGATCTGCTTATTTCTCCCAATCCCATAGTCTTGATTATTGTAAGTTTGTAGTAAGTCTTGAAATCAGGTCATGGAAGTCCTCCAATTTTATAATATTTTCCAAAAATATTTTGACTGTTTTAGGTTCTTTGCATTTTCATATACAATTTAGAAACAGCCTGTCAATTTCTACCTAAAAAACCTCTGAGATTCTGATTAAGGCTGCATTGAAGCTATATATCAATTTAAAGACAATTTGAACTTTAACAACACGAATCTTCCAATCCATAAACATGGTATATGACTCTACTTATTCAGGTCTTCATTAATTTCTCTCAGCGATATTTTGTAATGTCCAGTGCAGAAACTTTCCATCTCTTTGCCCATACCTGGTCTACTGCACTTGTAAAAAGCTGGCCTTACCTGTGGCAACGTGTTCAATACCTGTTTTCTCAGCTGAATTGTATTTCCATAGGATATAAATTTCATCAATAATATATTCATCCAAGATGCGTATTTCCATCTGTAGGAATGATGATTTTCTTTATGGGTTGTATGTAGACCAAGTACAATATCTGTTCTCAATACATGTTAATAAGTCATAATCTTAAAAATACTTTGTCCAGCACAGCATAGTTTCAACAAACATGTATTACACTCCCAGAATTGGTGTGCCAAATGAAAAGTCACTTCAGCTGTCTCAGCATGGGAACTTAAGTATTTACTCATTTGAGAAAGAAATGGGCATAATTTAACCAGAATAGCAGAGTGTCTGCTCCGGAGAGGTCTTGGGCTGAAGCAATTGGAACCTTAATCTCACTAAAATAACAGGGTCTTGGCAGAGGTGAATGGGGAATCTTGCCCAACACTTGACCACACCAAACTGGCTTCAGTCAAGCCTTCACAGTTACATGTACCAAAATCTACATGTTTCTTAATTTGAAAAGGTAAGGGTATCTTAATTGTAAACAAAGCTGTTTTATGGTAGACTAAATAGTTTCAGAGTTGTTCTGTTTAAATGTTTATTTGTAAGCTGAATAATTCATTTAATGGAGCAGTTATTCACATCTCCTTAGGACTGGTTATTTTATGAGCTGCCTTTTGTTCAGAATGGTGTTTGGGCAGCTCAACAATGAATTCATGGTGAATTGTGAGAAAGATGAGAGAAAGAGATAATTTAAGATGAACGGACACTAAAATGCAAAGTTTATGTGGCAGAATGCATGCATGAGTGTTGCAATAGGGCTCTTAAAAATCCTGTGACTTGTTCTGGGAAATCACAGAACCCCTGCTAAGTGGCTCCAGCTGCAGCCCAAATGGTGACATTTTCACACGTGAAGTGCTAAACGATCATTTAGTGATCTTCCAGGCAAACCACAGAGGAAAGCCGCAAATCACTACAGCAGATTTCGTTTGTGTTGACACATACGTACACAATCAGGTAGGCTTTCCTCTAAGTGTCTCCATTAAAGGCTTGCTTTAAAAAATTACGTATGCTCCCTACAATTGACTATAGAAACAAATGAACATAGACAAAAGTTATTGTTTTGTTTATCAATACACATATACTATGCTAGAACTCGGTACTAATGATCAGTTACATGCACAAGTGATGAGTGAGAACAAGTTGACCGTCTCCTCATTTCCTTATAAGTAAATGCATTTTTATCAAGTTGATCATTTCTGGAAGTCAATAATACATATTCCTGATGATACTAAAGGACTACTAAATAAAATACTGCTAGAATATACTACGTTAGACTTAATCATTTTTAACAAAAAGACATGTCTGTCTCGATTGTCCTCCAGCTTCATCTCTGAGATGCTATGCCATACCACTTTGTAACAGAGAATGGGGATGTCTTAAATATTCCATTTTTATTTCACATTGGCTGGAGATTGAGACTGAGCATGATGTCTTAAGAGATTTTTAAAGAAAACTGGCTATGTTTTAAGTATGTACTCTCTATTTCCACATTTTCCTTGGAGGCTGAGTAAAGTTCCTGATTGCCATAAGACAATTAGAGTAATTGACTATTGTGCAGTAAATTGGCATCCTGCTGCGTTAGTATGGAGCTTAGATTCTATTTGAGTTACTTGTTAGGGATTGGTTTATGGAATTTTGAGCCTAGTATATAATCACTATAACTAAACAGTTACCCCATGCTTGAAAGAACTATTCAGAAAATAGTTACAAAGGAGGAAATGGTCCCAGAACAAGTGCCAGTGGTTTTTAGAGTAATACTAAAAACCAATGATGTGTTGGGGAGATGTCATTGGGAGACAGGATGCTCTAAATGTAGAACTAGGTTTATGGGGCATTACAGTTCGGTATGTAGAAACTTGGTTTTTAATTCATTCTCAATAGACTCTCAATTTCTTCAATAACTTCTAAAAGGAAAGAAGACAATAGTAGACACACTCTTTATAAGTTTAATGTCTCTACTTCCCTTCCACAAACCTCATGTCTCAGAGCGTGGTTTCCACCGGGAGACTTGAAGTCAAACAGTTTCTGGATTGACTGATACAGGCTACTTGCTACTAGGAATTTGAGAAATTCAAGGGAGATGTCTCACCAGGAACTCAAGAAATGGAATTTTAGGTGTGGTTAGTGAATGACTTAAATCTCCCTTAGTAGACCTTGGAGACAGGGAAATGTTCTCCATAGTTCCAGAGGGCTCAAAGCCACACAATCCTTTCCATAGTGGACTTCCTCACCTCTTTAGAATGACTGTATGGCAGGATGGAGAGTTACTGGAATTCATACGTCAAGTTTGTAACTGTAAGACGGTAAAAATTCTGCCTTTGCATTCCTGTAGAAAACCACTGAGATGAGTCATCCTCTAGGGGGCAATAGAGTATGATATAGGCTCAGAATTGACTGGCTCAAGTTCCTTAGGGAAGGATTGATCATGAAGAACCATTAGAAAATTTTAGAAAACATTAAATAGTCTTCAACTTTATTATAGTCCCCCAGAATCCCCCTAAATTTTTGTGACTAGTAAAGCTAAACAGGCTGAAGTGGAACAAGAGATGAATGCAGATGCCCAGCATTGCTGATGAAGGAGCCTAAACCCCAGATCTAGAGACAGCTTGAAGGGATGAGGCCAGGCTGACTCAACTTCTTGAAGGCTGGTGCTTTTAAATGAGGTTTCTGACCCCAAGGAGCCCCTGACTTGCCAGGGGAGTTCAAAGGTGCAGAATGTTCCCCCTTATTTGACTGCAGTATGATTTTTCAGCTACTCAATTGTCTATACTTTATAGAACCCAGAATCAGAGGAAAATTTTTCTGGGTCAGTTCTGCATGGCTTACGTCCATACTACCTCCGTTGTGTTGATGCAGGTCATCTAGTGCTCAAGTGCCCGTGTAAGAGAAAGGATTCTGGGAAATTACCTTCATCTGCATGTTATGAAAGCAAGGACCCTAGGTGGGCGGGGGAGCCTTACACCCTACTGCTGATGCATTTTCTTTCCAATTTTCTAGGAGAAATTTAGGTGGACGTAAACATGGCACACTTTCCAGAGTGCCTGGTGGGAAGACTGTCTAACCCAAGCAAAGAAGAAAAGCACGTGATGAGTGGCGGGGGGTGGGGGGGGTGTACAAACACATATGGCATTCTCCTCTTGATAGTGGTCCCTTTTAAAGACCTGATGGGCCAAAGGTGCCAGAGACAGTAGAATCACTTTGCAAGTATCCATAGCTTCCTTCACCCCTCTATTTTCTTCCAAGGAGAAAAAAATTGTTGCGGGTTGGATCTCATTTTCTATGCAGATTTGGGGCGATGGGGTAATTCTTACAGGAAAAGCAGTCAAAGCACAAAGCGAGAAGAATACACTTGACAGAGGGCTACATGCATCATGGAGAGTTCCTGCAGGCAGAGACAGCTTTGGTAAGGGACTGGTCGAGGGTCCCTCTCCTGGAAGGATGTAGGTGAGAGGAAGGGTGGCAGTGGGAGGAGCATGTCAAAGGACTGAGTTGAGTATTATCAGGAGATGAGGAGTCAGAAGACGTTTTAAAAAAAAAAAGAATTTAAGTCATGTGGCTTATATTAAGAATGTAATATTTGTTTTTAGGCATCTTTCCCCACCAAGAGACTTAATAAAGATTCCAATTGCTTTTATTTACTATTCAGAAATAGGCCATTTGGGGACAGGGACTCAATTATATTTAGATTATAATTCAATAGTATACTGATTTGGAATATTATTATCTATTTATTAACCTAAATTGCTTCTTTTAGCTCTTTCCTCACTTTATAACTTGATCATATACTTTCCTAAGTAACAATAAATCTGAGAATATTTTAGAAATGTATTTTTAAACCAAAAAAATAATAAAGTTCTAGCCTGGTATTACCAGGCCTCCTGCCAAGTACAGTAATTGTTACTTGTGGAATTTTCTTAGAATGGCCAAGGCATTTGACTCAGTAACTATAACTCTGGAATGAGTAGCTGGGTGGAGACATTCGTCTGTTGGAAAGTCGATGGGTTAGTTCAAGCCATATGCTAGAAGAAGAGATTTTTCGATGGACTCATTCAGCAGATCCAAGAAACAAGGTATAGATTTTCTTCAAACTGAACATTGAAAAAAATGTTGCGTCCCCTTTTCTCCTAAGAGATTGTTCACCTCTTTTTTCTTATGCTTCTTGCTTTTTGTGTTCTCTCTACTACTGTATAGAGATATGTAAGCATAAAGACCACACTCGGGACATATTAAGAAGATGCGGTCAGTTATGTGAGAACACACGTGGACTGGAAGCAGCCACAGAGCTATAAGGACCTGAGGTGATAATGATAAGGACCACAGGGCCACAGCACCAGGGCTCAGCCAAGGATACTGGGCCCACAGTTCCTGGCCACAGTGTCCAGATCTAGGCTTTGACATTCTTCTCTTAGTGAATTTGAGTTGAAAGTGAATTTCCTTGTTGTTCTTTACAAGTTGGTAATATGTGGAACAAATTTATAAAAGTACAGAATATAAGTATAAGCAAAGAAATTGCAAATAGCACACCCTAACTGCAGAAGTTCATTTTAAAAAACTCACTTGTAAATGCACTGGTTTCTCTCCAAAGTATTAGTTAGGATGTGCCCATATGTAGAGACCAAGGAAAGCACAGTTTAAAATTTGAAATAGTTTTTCACCGCTGCACATTTATTAGGTTCTGAAAGTGGTTACAATACCCTTAGTTTCCTCCCCATCTGTATTTCAGCCCATTGAACATAGCTGTGCACAGTTCATATTTGCTTTTAAAGGTCAAACCATTCACATAAGTGGTTAAAAAGTGTAAAGTTTTTCTCTTCTTTGATTAGTCCATACCTTAAAAACACGAAAGCCCAAGATGCAGTTGTGTGGAACCCCTCCGAGAATCTGCAGGCATGAGACTTGATTTACAAATGGGACGGCTGCTTTATGGAGTCTCCATTGTGCCTTGGGATCTCATCGATTCTATTGTTCCCTTGCATGTAAGTACTTTAATGCTCACTATTTTGGAAAATTACTCTACCTAGTCATGATATGCTTTTTCTTTGTCAGTCATAAATGAAAAGATCTAAAAAATCTGTCTAAGACAGATTTGTCTAAGAAAACAGATAAAAACAACCTACTCAGCATAGATAATATAACTCTGTTATATCTATAGTATCTGAGACGTATGAAACTTTACCCTAAAACTTCTTTAAATAAACATTATTTAAAGGGATATTTATAGAACCTTTCTGTTAACAAATCCCTAGAAATTAACTCGCTGTGCTTAGAATTCAGCCCTTGACCAAACACACAGAGCAGGAAGTTGAAGAACAGGCGCAGGCCCAACCATTCGAAGTCGGCTAGGACGAACCTCACACCTAAGCTGATTTTAGACTCAGAGTGTAGCTTATTAACATCTTATAAATATGAAGCATCCAAGAACCACATTAATTACAAATCTAAGAGTAAGTGAGGTCATTTGTTTCAAGCTTGTTAGAATTTTCCTTCGGGATTTTATGGGGGATGTAGTCCCCCTCATGTGACTTCCTGAACTACTGAAGTAGGAAAGTTAAAATCTCCACCTCTCAGGGACCTCTGGATCGTGGGTTTCCAAATCAGGTTCTGCAGTCAGGTGGTAGTGTGCACAATTCGAAGTTCTCCTTCAGTTTCTGCTGACTTGGCTGGTAGGCATAAATAATTATGCAGTATTGGGATTCCCTGCAGCGGAAGAGGCTCCCAGGTTCTTTAGGAGAGCTTTGCAGGGCTAGGGTATATGTCGTACAGAGCCTGGGAGGTGGAGAATGGCTCTGCAGCTAACAGTTACACCTTCCAGACCCCCAGATCACAGCTAAGATAAGTGTTCTCAGGGCCACAGCTCCAGGGACAGCTTCCAGGTTTCCCATTTCCCTAAACATAATTGACGTAGCGGCGCCCTTGGTGAGCCAGGGGTACAGAATTGTTCTGAGACTATTTCTGAAGGCTAGAGTCCACTTCTCCGGCTTTTTCAATGATTTTATAAGGACCCAATTCCCTGATTTAAATTATTTTCACCTTCAGAGTGTTTTCTGTTATCTGTGACTGAATCCTAACTGATATAGTTGTGTGAGCAGTAGGTGAGGTATTTAACCTACTTGGGGTTGAAAGAAGTGAGCATAGACTTAATGTTAAATGATGGTACAGTAATAGTCCATGGCAGCTGGTGGTGAAATGGTTACGTAAGTTATCACTTGTATTACCTGGCATGAAGCACATATAGAAAGCATGGCTCTGGTGACTGACTGATAAGGACAATGGCACAGTGTGAGGTCATGACAAACAGGTAAACTGGCTCCTGCAAACTACACTGGATAGATTAAAAAGAAAAATGAAAAACTGGGGGCTTTAAATAATCTGCTCGATGTGATTAGAGAACCAGGGAATTTTTAGTCTTAAGAGAATCTTCTGTCTTGTGGCTATTGGTAGCCAGAAATCAATCACAGAGTCTGGCCCTATGGCTTGTTAAATTACAACATAAGGTTGAATTCAAAGACTAGCCTTGGTTCCTATGTGAAGATGCACTGCATGGGAAAGAGTAAGGTTCTGTTCTTTGGAGAGGTGATCTTTGGGAGAGTTTAGAAAATTCTGCCTACCCCAAAACTACACCCGTTGACTTTCTCATGATGGCAGAAGTAGTTCCTTTTACCCCGTGATCCAGTCTTTTCTTGCTTTAAAAGCCCATAGTGAGCTTTGCTGATGTAGTCCCCTTACCCGGGGATGCTAATTCACTTCCTGTTCCCCCATACTTACACTTTGTTTCAGTCCCATAAGTAGAATCCAGTCGCAGATACTGTGGGGAAGCAATTGCAAAGCCACATCGGAAAGGAAATACTTTGCACTTTAAAACACTGCAAAATTTTACTGAAAGGAGTGAAGAGATGTGCTGATTCTCACATTTGTAGATCTTACATATACCTCATTGCAAATGGATATTGGAGACAGCACTTGTGATGTTAGTTAGAAGTCACCTGTGATTTGGAGTCCACAGAGAAGATGAAATCTGTTCTCTGTCAGTAACCGATGTACATATAGGTCTGGACGGAAGAGGTGCAAATGGTAATAGGACTCACTGTTCATGGTATGTTGATAGTCTTGCAAACTTTGCTTTCTACCTCTTTCTGACCAGGAGATGCAAAGCTCTCATTGGCCACGTTTAAATTCCATGGCAACCCTCAGTAGCAAGCAACAGATCCACTCAAAAGAAATGGTTTGGAAATTGGGAAGATAGTAGTTCTTCAAAGGAATGTTTACTATGATTGTCAGAAGAAGGGAAAGGAATGCTGGTGAGCAAAATAGCGACTGTCCTGTCATCAAAGATAAGCCATTGCCCTAATTAAGTATCCTGTGTATCATCAGAATGCCTGAAAAGTCTACCACAAGGAAGCCATTATGGTTGTTTAAGATTTGTCCTTTAAAAATGGCAGACACACCCTGACTGGTGTGGCTCAGTGGGTTGGGCATCATCCTGCAAACCGAAAGGTCGCCATGTTCGATTCTTGGTCAGGGCACATGCCTAAATTGCAGGCTAGGTCCCTGTTTGTGGGCATATAAGAGGCAAGCTATTGATGTTTCTCTCCCGCTTTCTCCTTCCCTTCTCCTTTCTCTAAAATAAATAAATAAGTAAGTAAGCAAAGATGGCAAACACATTCTGCTTAGGATACTATCCTCATTGTAAAGATGAGAGGCTAAGTAACCTGTCTGGCAGAAATGGCACGTGATAAAGAGCTGCTTGACAACAGAGCTCCTACTCTTAAAAGAAAAAAAGAAAGTGAGTAAATCACGCACATGCTATAACGCTCAAAAGATTTTTGGTAAAAAATAAATTTCCCTTTTACAACTGCCCCTTAGATACCAGTTCACATGAGTGTCTGTTATCAATTTCTTGTTATCCTATATATGTATGCACATATACATATATAAGTAGACATAAATATCCTAAAATCACAGAAAGATACTATCAAGGCATTATTTTATGTTTTTTAATACATTCATTTACCTGTCTTGGCAACAATAACATATTAATGCAAGTAGAGTGTCCTTATTGGTTTTGTTAATATCGATAGTGTTTGTTGTCTCTATAAAGATTTGTTTGTGTAACTATCCTTCCTTGTATATCCTTAAATTCTTTCCAATGTTTTGCTATTAGAAAAACCAGTGCAATGAATATTCTTGTATATTCAGCTTTTAGCTCATGTTCAAGAGCATATGCAGGCTATATTCCTAGAAGTGGGATTTTTTAATAAAAGAGTATGTGTTTTTTGCCCCTCACTGTCACATTGCCTTCCAAGAGGGTTATTGAGTTTGTACTCCCATTAGCTGTCACAAAAGGACCTATTTTCCTGTACCCTCCTGAACTCGGGGTGTTAGCAAACATTTGGCTTTTATCAACCTGATAGATGGAGTGGTTATTTTCATATAGCTTTAATTTGTTTTTCTTTTATTTGGGGTGATTCTGAGCATCTTTTTTTAAGTATAAGATGAATTTACATTTTCAGTCATTGTAAGCGTTTACATTGTTTGTCTCATGGATTGTTAATCTTTCCTTTCTTTCTTTAAAAATTGATTTTAGAGGTGGGGGGAGGGAGAGAGAAACATTGATTTGTTGTTGCATTTATTTATGCATTCATTGGCTGATTCTTGTATGTGCCCCGGCCGGGGATCAAACCTGCAACCTTGGCATATTGGGACAACACTCTAACCAACTGAGGTAGCTGGCTGGATTGTTAGTACTTTCAGTTTAATTTATGGTAGTTAGTTATATATTAATAGAATAGGCTTTTAAATTTTTTTCTTGTGTGTTACAAATATTATTCTCATTTGTTACCAATACTATTATTCTAGGCAACATTTTATTTTGTTTGTTTATGGTTCTTGCTGTTGTATTTTAAAATATGATATTCTTTTTTGGTTTAAAGAGTGAGATTGGGATCCTACTTTATTTTCCTTTCCAGATGACAAAACTTCCCATTTCAACAACTGCAATGCTGCCTTCTTGAGAAGATTCTCAAAGATACATCATAGCAATTCTATCTACCATGTGTCTCTTGGGGCCCAGTAATTTATCAGGGCCTTGCAGCCTGTTTCCTCACAGTGGGTCCTTGTTCACTTCTTTCTGTATTTCCTTATTTTTATTGAGATATAATTGGCATGCAATTGTGTAAGTTTAAGGCTTACAGCATGTTGATTTGATACATGTTGTGCACCTTAATCTCACATGATGTTACATGTCAATTTCTATGATGCATAAAATGTGAAACTCGGCCTCGGAGAGGTAAAGGGATTTCCACAGGCAGAAAGTGAGGAAGCAGGGCTGGAACAGCTCAGCCATTGTTGACTGACAGAAATGGGGAAGACTGGAGGCAGGGGCTGGGGCCTCAGAGGTCAGAGGCTGCAGAGGTGAGTAGGCTGAGGTGGAGAGAGGAGAAGACAAGGGGGGCCCTGACATTCAGGTGACTTGGAGCCTGGGCTGGGTGTTTCTAGAGCATATATTCCCACAGCCAGCTATCTCTTCTGCTCCTGCTCCGGGCCCAACCCTCGTGTACAGGACAAGCTGGGGTGGGTACAGCAGGACATTTTGTGGGGATTCCCTCTCTTAAGGCACTGGGGTAGCTCATTTGAAGAGAACAAGTGGACTGACTGGTCAGAGGGAATGCAAAATCCCATCATTTCCACCAGCATTTCTTTGAGCCAGCTCCCAGATGGAAGACCAGGATTTCATCCAGAGCCGCAAGAGGGGAGAGATATGCATGGTGAGCCTGCCCTTGCATCTGCCTAGACACACTAGTGCTCTGCACAGAACCCTCCACACAGACTCCTTCACACACTGGGATCAGGCTGCACCCTGATGGAGAGGGAAGGAGCCACAGGCAGGGTCTAGTCTGAGCCAGCTTGGAGCCCCCAGAATTCCGTCTTCTGTCTATTCATCTTCGGGGTATTTTCCCAAGGCTCAGCTGGTCCTGAGTGCTCCTGCCAAGGAATGGTTCAGGCAGCCAGTGACCACATGAAACACTTGCCTGTTGTTTTGACACTGGTGGCTCTCAGGAAGATGGCAACTGTTCAAAAGGATTGCATGCACTTCTGAGATTTTATGTACCTAATCTTTTAAAAATAAGCCCTAGATTTTCTAAAGTATGTTATGTCACCTAGTTTGAACTTGATAAAGTGCATGAAAGCAATTTTAAAAATTGTGCGGGCCTTGTCCTGGCTGGGTAGCTCAGTCGGTCGGAGAGTTGTCCTGTTCACCCAAGGTTATGGGTTTGATTCCCGGTCAGGGTAGATACCCAGGCTGCGGGTTCAGTCCCTGGTCAGGGAGTGTAGGGAGGCAACCTATCGATGTTGCACTCTCTCTCCCTCTCAAAATAAACATATCCTCGGGTGAATATTAAACATAATTAACTAGTTAATTAATTAGAAACTTGTTTGGGCCTCTGAATGTAGGTACATGGACAGAATTTTGAGAGAACTACTTCAAACTCTTGAAATTTATATTTTGTCACAGATGACTATATTTTGTTGTTTCAAAAATTTGATTATTGGATCATTAGGTGCTATATTAATAAGAATTTTACCGGGCTTTGAAATGAAATAAATAAGTAGACAAAATGCCTTAATATTGATGAATAGCAAGATCTGTTATAAAATGTATGTAGTATTGTGTACTCAGACTAGCAATCCAATTTTTTATAGTAAAAATTCATAGTACTTTCTGGATTTTTATCAAGTACAACAAAAAATTAATTTGCTTTGCAACCCCTTTCTGGCCCATATTGAAAAATAGAAAACTAGCAAAGTAGTCACTGTTGCTATTAACAGAAAATGACATTAGTGTCTCAATTCAACAAAATAATTAATGCATTTAGGGAGAGGTGAGGGGTAGTGGAGACGGCAAGAGTCAGGAGTCAGACACAGCTGGTGCCAATCTGCTTCTGCTACTGATTGCGCTGTATTTAGGAATAGTTATGTAACATATCTGGGCCTCTCAGTCTTTTCTTCTGTGAAATGCAGATCATAAAAACTACCTTGGAGGATAGTGGAAAGGACCAAGGCACAGAGCACTCCCTCAGTAATGGCACTGTTTATTATTATGGATGGCACAGAAAGCGAATTGTCAGCCACAAGCAAAATGTACTTCCTTTGAATGGGAAATGGTTCGGTTTCTGAACTAAAGCTGATTATAGTTTCTGCTATGTAAATTAAACCATAATCTATGAATTACAGAAATTCTTCATAATCTAGTAGAACAGAAATAGTTTTGCACCCTGTGGGAGACTTTATAGTATAAAATCAATGCCTCATCGGTGGAAATACTACCCATCAAGTTGGAAATATTGTGTGTCTTTGAGCAAGTCTCAGCCACCCTCTGCCACAGTGTTGTTATTTCTAAAATACTGGACATGGGGAGCCATTTTGGGGCTAAAATTAAAAGACATAATGGTTTTATTTTGGAAAAATTGATTCATCAATATGTTTTTCTTCATGGCTATAAAAAGTATTTTAAAATGAAACAAAATAAAATAGTAAAAAATCTTATGTTATTTTTTTCCTTGGATCATGAAGGGCTCATTCAAGTTCTCTTGGAAAAGATCATTTTGTGCTCTGCTCAAGGTGGCCTATTTTCTTTTTGTGTTGAAGGGCTTTGAAATTAGAAGTTATTTGTATTTTCCCAGGGAGTGTCCACTTTGGGAAGAAAGAAAATTATATGCCTGAAGAATATGGTTGGCCAATTTATTGTTGTTTATGTCTGTGCTAGGCCTGAAATGAAATACATAGAATTAAAGTTTTTTTTTTTTTCTGGGAAATATGGTGACCCATTTTTTGATGATAGGATAATACTCTTTCCCCTGTTTAGTGTATTCCAAAATGAATTCTTTGAGCATGAATTCTTTAATCTTGAATTCTTTGAGTTCACAATTTGAACCAAACCACATACTTGTGTAAAAAATGGAAGAAAAAAAAACAAAAAATCCTTTCTTACTAGAAGGTTTCAATAAGTATGAATTTCTCCTCTTCTGAACAATCACTTAAGTATACTTTGATTCCTCTCGAGTGTTAATTTGGGAAATTATCTGCATAAATAAATTCTTCCATTTGAAATAATTTCATGTTCACACGGACTTGTTACCATGTCCTGTGTAGGAAAGCCAGTATCTCAGCGACTTGGCATAGTGCGCAGTACAAGCCTGCCATCAAGAGAGATACATAATCGCAATGCTGCTGGGATCCAGAGGGGTTTGCAATGGATACATAAAATAAGTTGATTTGTGAGGTGGAGATGGGAGAGCCAAAGAGCGATCTTTAAAACCTGATGTTGGCATAATTGTTTCATTCATTTGTGCTAGATGCCCTCTCCTGGTCACTGTGAGTAATGTTCATCTAGATTCTGCTTTGCTATGAGGTGCAGTATGTGCAACTGCACATGTACTCCATGACAGGCTCCCATAGGAGGGAAGAAACCCAAAGATAAGTGACTTTTCACTTTATAAGAGCTGGCACCTTATTTCCCTCTTCCACTCTAGCACGTTTGAGCATCAAGTAGTGTTCGATTTGCCTTGTCTGGTGGGATAATGCTTTTGTTTGTTAACTGCTGTTTTCTTTTCCTTGTGACTTCATCTTTAATCCAAGGGGATCCTGCATATGGCCTGTTAGTCCATGACAGGAGTGATGTGTGGAACAGGGAGCCAACCAAGGGCCTGAGCGGATCACTAAGCGAACATCCCCTAACTCTCCCATGCTCACTCACACCGCCACTGCATTTGTGGAAGCCCCAGGAGCATCAAAGGTGGGGGGGGCGGGCAGGGAAGGGAGCACCACAATGTGATTGAGGGTTAAACCTAAGTAGCTGTGAAATCTCTGAATTTCACTCCTTCTACCTTAAGTTTTTGGCACTGGGTGGAATGGAGGCCTCAGAACCAGAAATTGCATGAGATTTATTACTGATAAATGTTATCTTCATAAGCCTGTTTAAAAACTGTGATGGAATTAGGAACTCTCACGCCTCATACTTTCAAGAGGAAAACACAATTTTTATTCATGGAGTTTGGCATGTTAGAGCTGAGAGAGACTGAAGATGTCCTCTAGTCCATGGCTACTCCAGGATAGATGAACTTTCGATCTCTTAGAGGATGAGGTAAGCACACTCCCCCGAAGGACAGGCTAAACCGGTGGGTTCCCCCAAGTTCAGTGTTCTTTAGCTACGATGCAACCCACTATATGCATTGAGTCCATCTGAACATATTGGGTCGCGCTAATGTGACTCAGGGACAGGGAGAGCCAATGTAAATATGCTGGCGCTCATGGACTTGCTGTGTCGTGCGTGGCAGAGTCCTGTGTTTCTGATCCAGGCATCTCTCATGTCTTCAGCCAGCACTCTTGAAAGAGCAGGAGGCTACTTTATTAGTTTGTAAGTAGGCTAAAACCAAATGCCAGACCTGACAAGAGCCTCCCCACCAAGTTGTAAATATTTTTTCACTGTACCACTCTATAATTATAAGTTAACTGTAAGAAGTTAACAATTAATAAGTTAATACATTAATTAATGTATCTTATTGATCTATCCTGCTTTGATGATAAACTATTTATAGAAATCAATCAATAGAAAAATACTCAATATAAAATGTTAATCTTACAAACAGTATATTTCTTGTCAGAAAGATAAGAAATTTTAATAAGGCATGCTGTGCACTATGCTCTTCCAAACAGGAAAATAGCTAAAACCCAGCATAGATTTGATAACTGCCTTGTTTCCTGCACTAAGATTTTGGACATGTATCTATTCATTACCACAAGTAACCCTACTGTGTACCATCCTGTTCCTGGTATGTAGGGGGCATTTAGTTAATATTTGTTAAAAGAATTAATGAACAGAAATACTCTAAATTTTATTAACTCTGTGATGTTGAGTCCAAGATAATATCTTCATAAAAGTTACCATGAGTAAATTACAAATAATGACAGGAATGGTTATGGGAAAGTGCTTATTATTTTAAAATTGGTTTTATTTTCATTGTATACCTGCTGTCCCAATGATCTTTTCTTTTCCATTAAAAAATGAATTAGAAAAATAAGTATTATATATCTAAAGTAAGAAACAGAAAATGGAAGAGAAAAAGGTTTTTTTTAATTACGGACAATTTAAAAAGTCAATGAAAGTGGAGAGAACCATGAAATGAGCACCAGGCACCCACCGCCCAGTCAGCGATTATCACACACGACCCGTCTCATTTCATCCACAGCCCCCGCTGGTCTGCTCCGCCACAGAATTCTTTCGAAGCAAATTCATGAGGGCATTTCTATTTATATATAAATACTTGAGAACAAGCATATTTTTAATAAAAGCAATAAAATTGTCCAGACAGAATAGATGATTGTCATGAACTTAATACTTCAGGTCAAAGGGAAACATAGCCAGAAGTTCTATGTCCCACTTAAAACTACTTTCATGTCTTTGGTATGTCCGCGCTAGCCTCCACGGACAGAGAAGCAGACACATATTTTAAAGCTCTCTTTGTTTGTGTGTTGTTGTTTTTCTTGCTTTTATTTTGTGTCACTGAATCTAGACTGTATTGTTGATTTAACTAGATCCATGCTAATAATGGAAAAAAATAAAGTCATTTTATATTTTTTATTTTTGTTCAAGTACAACAGTCTCCATTTTCACCCCACCATGCCCCCCCCCTTCCCTACCCATCCCTGCCTCACCCTTGAACCCACCCCCTTTGGTTTTGTCCATGTGTCCTTCATACATGTTCCTTGATGCTCCCCCTAATTATCCCCTGTTATGCCTTCCCTCCTCCTCTCTGATTACTGTCAAATTGTTCTTTATTTCAATGTCTCTGGTTGTATTTTGCTTGCTTGTTTATTTTGTTGATTAGGTTCCACTTATAGGTGAGATCATACGGTATTTGTCTTTCACTGCCTGGCTTATTTCACTTAGCATAAGGCTCTCCAGTTCCATCCATGCTGTCACAAAGGGTAGGAGCTCCTTCTTTCTCTCTGCTGCATAATATTCCATTGTGTAAATGTACCAGTGTTTTTGTCCATTCATTTACTGATGGACACTTAGGTTGCTTCCACTTGGCTATTGTAAATTGTGCTGCTGGAACATTGGGGCGCATAGGTTCTTTTGAATTGGTGTTTCAGGATCTTTAGGGTATAATCCCAATAGTGGTATTGCTAGGTCAAAAGGTAGTTTCATTTTTAGTTTTCTGAGGAAATTCCATACTGTTTTCCACAATGGCTGCACCAGTCTGCATTCCCACCAACAGTGCACTAGGGTTCCCTTTCCCCACAACCTCTCCAACACTTTTTTGTTGATTTGTTTATGATGTCCATTCTCATTAGTGTGAAGTGGTATCTCAGTGTAGTTTTAATTTGCATCTCTCTGATGGCTAGTGATGTTGAGCATCTTTTCATGTTCCTGGGCTCTCTGTGTGTCCTCCTTGGAGAAGTGTCTGTTCAAGTCCTTTGCCCATTTTTTAAAAAGATTTTTATTTATTTATTTTTAGGGAGAGGGGAAGGGAGGGAGAAAGGGAGGGAGAGAAACATCAGTGTGTGGTTGCTTCTTGCATATCTCCTACTGGGGACCTGACCTACAACACATGCCCTGACTGGGAATGGAATGGGCAACCCTTCGGTTTGCAGGCTGGCACTCAATTCACTGAGCTATACCAGCTGGGCCCTTTGCCCATTTTTTAATTGGGTTGTTTGTCTTCCTGTAGTGAAGTCATGTGAATTCTTTATATATTTTGGAAATCAAAAGTATGGGAAATCATTTTATCTTTATATTAAGTTTTCCATCAGAAATAAGACTATTTTCTAGTTACCACCACATTCAGGGTGAAATTGTTAACACTTGACTTCTATGATGGGAAGTTTAAAAATAATTATTTATCTCTACTTAAATAATTGTACTGAGTTTTTAAATAACTCCTGCCTGATGTTAAACTTTGGCAAAGGAAACAATTCTTGAGAGTTATATTAGTATATGTATATATTTGTGTGTTTGTGTATACACACAGTGAAATGCCTTTAGAATTATGAGAAAATTCTGTAGTTCCTTGCCTTATATTCAGTCAGCACACACAGGTTTAGCTGTACTTTCTAGAATAATAAGATATTTGTTGGTAAATAACTGCTGTTCTAAGATGCTTGACTGTGTTCTGGCTCCTGAAGCAACCTGGATCCGACACCTAAAAGGTTAAAATTTAGCACAGTAGAGAGCATGGATGATGACGTCTATCATTAGGCAGCTCCCCAACCCCCCAAACTAAGTGGGTGAAAAAATCTGTGGTACATTTACACAGTGGAATATTACTCAGTCATAAAAAGAAGGAAATCTTACCCTTTGCAACAGTACAGATGGACCTGGAGAGTGTTATGCAAAGTGAAATAAGCCAGTCAGAGAAAGACAGGTAGGTCCCTCTGTTTTACACATTGTTAAGCATTTTGAAAAACTGCTCAGATTTAGAAGATGATATAGAATTGAACCAGGAAGTAGATAAAAGTTAGAACAAACCATGGTGGGAAAATAAGGGATCGTCCTAGAAAGGCAGGATGGAGATAACTAGAAAGGCTGGCTGAGAGCTCCCTACATGCATGCATAAAACAAACAGACCATACTCAAAGTGAGAACACCAGGTGGGAAATAGATTATAAAGACAATAGTAAAAAATCACAAAAAGATTACATAGAGTGCCTGTACTGAACGCTGCAAAGCAACTAAATGAAAACTGAGCTGACTTTGTTGATATAGGATGCTGCTGGTGGGCACTGCAAAAACATCGCTATGTACTGCAATATGAGGTTACTGGGGGTGGTTTTGTAAGCAACTCTATTAACTTATGACTACTTCATCAGTATGCCATACTAACCAGTGTTTTTCATACTCGCTGTAAAGCACACAGATTGATTCCCAGAGCTTGGTGAATGTTCATGGTCATCAGCCATTCCCAGTTTGCCCAGCCTCTACCAGGTGAGGCATATGTTTACCTATCTAATAGTTGGTCATGTTTGTTCCAAAACCTGTTTGTATTAGTTGTGCTTGCAACTTTGGATTTATAAATTATTATGTAAATTAATGAACTATGAGTGAGAAAAGGGAGAATAGTTGTTTCTATGAAAATTAAGTTGATAGAAGTAAATCCCTAAAATTGCTATTGAATTACATGTGAAAAATTAGTGTAAAAAATTTGGAGAGGGGAGAATGGGCTTAATATAGAATGATTTTACTCAGATTGCTTTACAAGAATCTTCAAAATTAATCTCAATCTACCTTAAAGAAATAAAAATTAGAAATGATAGATTTTGCATGATGAAGTGGTTTATTTTTTTATACCAACATGTATCTAATCATTTGACTATTGCCTATACACCAAAAGACTGAGAATAAATGTGCATGTATTTGCACAATGGTGAATAAATGTGTATTTTTCAGTTGAAATAGAAAGTTAAAGGTACATGTAATTTTTTATAAATAAGTGCATAACATATTTTTTCATTAATGGCTAACTATTGATCCAGATAGTATCAGGATTTCTACTCTATGGGACAATGTTAAGTATGAATTCTGTTATTTTCATAAATATCCTATGTGGAACTATTTATAAGGAAAACAGAATAATAAATTTGTACCAACTTTTCTTGTGTGTCCCTCTCATATTTGAATATTCATGTTTATATACATATTCATATTTGAAGAGGAGTCAGAACAAGAGTCTAACTCTCTTGTTCTTCCCTGTGTGAAAGAAGGTACGAGAAGAAGGTGATCTGATCCAACAAAGCATCATTGTCTGTGATCCTTGTTCCAGGACATTCTTGTTGGGCACAAGACAGCAGCATCAATTGCTCAGAAAGTGGAGTATCCCTGGTGCTCTGGGCTCTGAATCCAGGAGATTGGAGGCATCTGTATCATCCTAAGGGACAAGGCTCTCCCTGGAGAATTCTCCCCGAGGAATGCTTGCTAACAGGTAGGAATGTGTAGTGCAGTGAGGGGAGGGGTTGAAAAGTATACACCAAGATTCAAATCTTCAACAAAATGAAGTTTCTTTGTTCTTTAAAACTGTCATCTTGCAAATTAAAAATAGGATAAAATTGTAAAGTAACCATTCATTACAAATGGAAGAGGTACCTCTCAGAAGGCAGTACATGGTGAAGTGTGCAATGACCGTACCAGGCAGCGGCTGCCATGGGAAATCAGAGGTTCATCATCCTCTGAGCTGGCTGGGGCCACTTTTCTTCAAAGAAGCAAGACTGAAACTTGGTCTTGCAGGGTTGTATAACATGCACCAAATGTTTGGCTAGACCTAGGAAACACACAATTGCTTTTAATAAATTGTTGGGCTGATGTTCTCTGTTCAGAGAGTCAATATGTTCAAGGAATGCACTTTGCCAGTAAAAAGTCAGTGCCTGTGGATGATGATGTCGACAACTCTGCCAAGTGGGTTGCGCTTCTCCCAGGCCAAACACACAGTGTGACTGAAGTCTGGAGGAGTCGGTCAGAAATAGCCCGCTTGTCGGAGCCGGGATGTGTTTGTGGAACTGTGTGTGAAGCACCTGTGCCCACCCATGTCTGGACACAGTTATTAGTCTTTCGTTTTCCCATGCGGTGAACTTGTTCACAGATGTTACTGGAGGGAAAGAAAATGTTCAGTGTTTATGCAGCAAATCTGCTCTGAAGAAACCATTATGCTCAAGTGAGGAAATGCCATAGTTATTTTGGTATTCCTTTAATTTTGGAAGTCTGTATTATTTGCAAGGCTGACCAAAAGGCTTTTAAAAAAATCCACAAATAAACATTAAATTCCTGTTTAATATGGTGGATGTTACTGGATTTTAAAAAACAAAAGAACAGTCAGTCACTCTTGTCCCCACCCAAGGACTGAAAGGCCTTTCTGGTAACCCAGAAATCTCATGACAAGATCCTTATCTTATTTCTGAGTTGGAATATCGACCTCAAAGAGTAGGTTCTGCAGAAGGCCTTTTCTATTCTTAACATTTCTGAAATTGGTAATGTTACCAAGCAGACCAGGGCCCGTCCATGTGGTTCCTTGGTGAATGACCCGACAATTAATGCTGGAAGGAGCAAATATTTATTAACAAAATTCCAACCTTAGGGGTACTTGGAGCACCACAGCTCAGAGCCCTCCTTTCCCACGAGACCCAGCACTTCCCCTGCTTCCCACGAAGCTACAAGGCAAAAGCATCCCCCAAAGCTCCCCATGTTCTTATCTGTGCAGGATCTGGAAGATGTTATCAGTCTCTCTGTAATAGTCCAAAAAAGCATGTGCCATGTTACTCTGGATCATGGGGAAACTCAGGAAAGGCACAGGTCTTAAAAGTCCAGGTAAAATCCAGGTATAAAATCCAGCAGGACAGGATCTTGCAACGTGGTCCTTCGCAGCTCTGGAGTCAGCCAGAGCAGGCAGACCACAGCAGCAGCACCTCCTTTCTTACTGGTCCAGGCCACATGGCCTCCTTTCTCACTGTGAACTACAGAGCTGCTTGTTTACTACACCCTTCTCACTGCTCACTTTCAAACCACATGGTGAAAACCCCTTACTGCAGACAGTACAGCTCTTTCTCACTACTGTCCCCACATGGCCACATTCAGAGCAAGTAAGGGCTGCTGCGCCTTTTTTAAGTCCCAGCACTCCCTCTGAAACTCCATTTCTGTCTTCTCTCACAATTGGCTACATCTAGTCCTCTGGTATCTTCTGCCTTCTCTAGCTCCATTGTAAGTCCTGGCAGGCATGGGACGTGGCCCTGTGACACAGAGCAAGCCCCTTCCTCCTCTTGTGCAGGTGCAGCAACCTGGGGCCTTCCTCCTAGCTTCTCCTGAGTTACAGCCAGGCCATCTCCCTGGCCCCCAAGCAGGCAGGCTCAGCATTTCAGCATGACTAAAAAGCTGACCAAGTTGCCAAAGATATGCAAAATAACTCGCAATGGCCCTGCTCACCCTCCTCATCCCCCCGAGCCAAGGCTGTGGAGGCTTTAGGATTTTTTTTTCTTTTTTCTGTATTCCCCAGGGCTTCTCAGCCTGCCCCCAGTTCTGAACCTGGAACCCCACTCTATACCCGTTACAGTTGTAAAGAGCAGAGACAGGTGAAGCTAAGAAGTCTCCAAAATTAATCTCCCCGCAGCAATCAAGGAATTTCCCCCTCAAAAAATTATCTCTAGCTCTTTTTAACTTATGCCTTTTCTGATCTGGATATATAGAAAAGAATGCATTTAAGTTCTTTACCCTTCTTAATGCCTAAGAAAATGTTTATTGTCTGTCAGGAAATACAGACAAAGGGATAGTAATTTATCATTTTCTTCACATATATGGAACCTGTATTAATTGGTGAGCTAAAGTAATTCTAGACTCATTTGGGGGTTACCTGTCCTCTGATGAGTTTGAATAAAAGTTGATGCAAACTCCTCTCTGACGGCTTTTACATACTTATAGGTTGGAGTTATGGTAGGATGTCTTTTCTTCCTTGGTTACCTTTGATCTTAATTTAATTGAATTTCTTATCTCTACTCTTTATTCCTCCTACAGTATGAGACACAGACTCATACTCCCCTAAATACCACTGATTCAAGGTTGTGTGTGGCGAATTTCCTGAATATTTGGAACAAAGGGCGTGGGTGAGATGGGGTGGAGCACTTCACACTGAATATTAGGTATACGTATTTGTAAAATTACTCTAGATATTTCTATAACCAACAAGCCCTCTTTTATAAAAGCCCTAGCTTCTCCCACTCCGCAGCTTTCACATCATTCTTCAGATCTCCTTGCCTCTCTTTAAAGTTTTACTGGCCCCCAAATTCAAGACTCCTGTAGAGTAGTTCCTCTCTCAAACTCGCCCCAGACCAGTGCTATCCAATAGAACTTGCTGTGGTGATGGCAATGTTCTATAACCTTCACTGTACAATATCGTAGCCACATGTGGCTCTCGGGCACTTGAGATGAATTAAATATCACACTTAATTTTAATTGTCTATATTTACATTCGATAGCTACATGTGGCTAGTAACTATTGTATTGCAAAATACAGCTCCAAACCATCCAACATGGACCAAGAAAGAGGCCACTTTTCCCAAACTGGACAGACTTATTAAATCATTTTTCTCAACACAGATATGTAAAAACAGGAATAGTGTTAAGAAAAACAGGAATATAAAAAACAGGAATAGTTTTTTATCTTTCCACTTACTAAGAATCTGTGTCCATGTGCATGAAAGTTAGCCATAAAAAATTTTAAAAGGGAGAAAAAACAACCTTTAATTCAGCCTTTAGTACTCTATTGCCCTAGCCTTGCTCTTTCAAATACATTCTTTTAATCATTTAATGCTACTGCCCACATACAGATTAGTAAACCATGATTCTGTGTTGAAGTACCTGATAAGTAACTTCTTCGAGTAGCCAATTCGATATATCTAAGTCAAGGTTTTAAAATATATAATTTTGGTTTCTAATTTTTAGTTTAATATGTGAATATAATACATATAATATATATAAGTATAAATATAAATATATATGCTGATGCAAGATTGATTTTGGAAACTTCCTCTTAGCTTTATTTTATCTCTGTGTGCTCTTTGCTACCAGTTTCAGAAAAGTTTGTGTGTGTGTGTGTGTGTGTGTGTGTGTATACATATATATATATTTTTTTTCCTTTTGACGGTTGCCTCTAAGGAGGATCATGTGCTTGATTTTCAGCTTCATACTCTTCCCTCTTAACAAACTGAATATGCCTTTACTAGTACGGCTACACTGCATCTGACTGTTGTTTCTTTTGCTATGAAGTGTAATCTCTGGAGCACTGTGATTCTTTTAGAGGAAGTTTTACTTATCCCGAGAGTGTAGGTTTTGTTTTACAATATATATTTACCTTTTACATTCCTCCCTTTAAGATCTTTATTACAAATGTTAATCTTAAGCAGATGTGTCTTGTTTTTGTGATTGAGTGTGCATTTAATAGATGCTGTGAACACTCCCTTCACAAAAAAACTGTTTACTTTTAAGCCAAGGCCTGACATGATATTTCCTTTCTGAATCACTCCCTTATTTAGCTATTTGTTAGTTCTACCTTTAGGTTTCTTCTGCGTTTGGCACCCAATCATTCAGGTACTTCACATAAAAATTTAGCACTTCTACTTACAAGGATCAGAGAAGAATGGTGCAGGCTGGAGCACTTCCTGCTGTGAGGATCAGCATCTCCACCTTCCAGGTGTGCCTTCCTCCCTGCTTGGGAAACACTGCAGCAGTCCTTCTGTTGGGTAAAGTGAGTTCTGCAAGAGAAACATTTGCTGTTGGACTAGCAATTTATTTCCTGTTAATTCAGCACGCTCAGTAAAATCTCTGCTTTTGTCCAGTCACTAGTAGTTTCCAGTCTTAGCATTTTTATCTTTTAAACTTTCGATGATAATCATCAGTCAAACTTTTACTTTGTCAGCCATGATGAATAATAATTGGCTTTTAAAGTCACAAATACCTTTTTGACATAGTTTAGTTTAAAAAGTAACAATAACGTGAGTTAAAATATGGACTAAAGAAAAAAATAAGCCACAACCCGCTGCTCTAATGCAATCATTAATTTATTTCTTTTCCTTTTCAGAAATGTGTTTCCACGTGGTTAGAATAATGGTGTCCATACAATTTAGTATCTTACTTTGTAATCAACTAACATTGTATTATGAGGTTTTCCCATGTTGTGACGTAGTCTCATCAACCCTCTTTTTTATAACATCATTTTAACGGCCATATATTATTCTATGCAGGTGTCACATTGTAAATTACTTAAACAACCCCACTGAAGCACATTTGAAATACCTCTGATATTTAACTTTGATAACAATACTCCTAGGAGCCTCTTTGTGCTTATGGGTCCTTATACATTTTGTTTACCCTATGTAGTGAGATTATTTATCTATTTATAGGTAATCCATTAATCTGCTTAGTTGATGTCTAATGGAATACATTTATCCATGTTCATTTATTATATACTTTACTGAGATAGTTAAATTTTTAACCCTAACATCAAGCAAGGGTACAACCAATCAGTATGTTAGGAAGAGACAAATTTCTACAATATTAACTATATTAAAAATTAATTTACTCAAAATATCCTTCATGAGCACTATGTCAAGCGCTATTCCTGACAGACTAAGAAAGCAATGATGACCAAGGGAGGCACCATCCCTGCCTTGAGGCTTTTCTTATTGTGGGTGGTGCAGACCAGTCTACAAGATTGATCAGAACTTTGAATGGGAAAATTAATGTCCTATGAAAACACGTAGATGAAGTTGAACCCCTAATTCCCTGGAGGCTTCCTAGAGGAAGTAATGTTTAAATAAAGCCTAGTAGAAATGATGATGGAAGGAGACTTGACTTGGGGTGGTGCACACAATATACAGGTGATATATTATAGAATTGTACACCTGAAACCTGTATAACTTTATCAACCCATGTCACCCCAATAACTTCAATACAAAAGAAAAATAAATAAATAAACAGATGAACAAATAAATAAAACCCAAGGAATAAGGAAATAGCAAAGAAGTATGGTGGGATAAGGAAGGGTGGAAAGGGCACTTCAGACCCTGCTAATGGCCTGTGAAGGACCGTGAAGCGAGCGAGCACCTGTGGTGGACAAAGCCCAGAAGTAAGCTGTGTGCCTGGAGAAGGGGTCCTGTGGGGCTATTTAGATGTTTCTTTTGCATTTTGCTTGACTTTCATCGACAATAAGATTCAATCCTCAATTTATCTATTGAGTTGATAATCCAAGCTTTTTTTTTATTATTGTTCAAGCACAGTTGTCTCCATTTTCCCCTCACCACTCCCCCCCACCCGACCCATCCTCACCTCCCACCCTCGATCTTACCCTCCCTAGGCTTTGTCCATGTGTCCTTATATATGTCCCTTGATGACCCTTTCCCCCTTTTTCCCCATTATATCCCTCTCCTCCGGTTCCTGTAAGTTTGTTCTTTATTTCAATGTCTCTGGTCATATTTTGCTTGCTTGTTTTGTTTTGTTGATTAGATTCCACTTAAAGGTAAGATCATATAGTATTTGTCTTTCACTGCCTGGCTTATTTCACTTAGCATAATGCTTTCAAGTTCCATCCATGCTGTTGTGAAGGGTGGGAGCCCCTTCTTTCTTTCTGCTGCGTAGAATTCCATTGTGTAAATGTACCATAGTTTTTTGATCCACTCATTGACTGATGGGCACTTAGGTTGTTTCCAGCACTTGGCTATTGTAAATTGTGCTGTTATGAACATTGGAGTGCATCCATGCTTTCTTTCTAATAGTTGTATTTCTAATAGAATACTTTCTAATGCTTTCTAATATAAGTATTCCTATTCTAATACAAGGCATTGTATTAGAGGACTAGTTAAACTGCATCCTTGCCAGCATCTGATGGTATCATTTAGGTTATTTTACTAGCAGAAAAGTAAAAAAGATATTAGTTCTATTTATAATTATCATTTCAAGATTTATGGAGTGATTTGAAAGAAATCCCCTAAGAAAGCTCTGTTCAAAGAGATCTCTCATAATTCTTTTCCTGAAGACTGAAATGCCTATTGTTTTTCTCTGTTTTGCCTTTTGGTATTGAAAGCCCTTGTTAATTTGTAAATTTATTAGTGGAAAGAATTACATGTTCTTTTCTTTTCAGCTATGAACACTTTGTAAAAAGTTGTTTTTTTTCATATTG
>VMDR010006211.1:0-46775 GCA_007922815.1 Macrotus californicus
TAACTGTATTAGGTACTCCCTCCTCCAGCCGGTTATGTTCCTATTCGAACTCCAGCTCGAAAGCTGACTGCAACTCCAACACCTTTGGGTGGTATGACTGGTTTCCACATGCAAACTGAAGACAGAACTATGAAAAGTGTTAATGACCAACCATCTGGAAATCTTCCATTTTTAAAACCTGATGATATTCAGTACTTTGATAAACTTTTGGTAAGTTATAATAGCAGAATAAAATAACTTTTTATTTAGGAATTACAAATCATAATGCCTCAACCTACTTTTAAATTATTTTCTTTTTATTCCGTTAGGTTGATGTTGACGAATCAACACTTAGTCCAGAAGAGCAGAAAGAGAGAAAAATAATGAAGTTGCTTTTAAAAATTAAGAATGGAACACCTCCAATGAGAAAGGTAAATAAATACCAGTTCATTAAATTGTAATATTAATTACAATTTTATGTTTAGAAATTTATAGTTAATCTCTACAGCTTTACCAAGTGTGCATACTATGAGGGGGGGAAAAGATACGTAATATGAAGGACTTGGGCTTTTTAGTCAAGGGATTTTTTGCTAATAGGAATGTTGAAAAATAAGGTTCTCTTTTCTGTCCTCAAGGCCTTTAAAACATACTGAAGACTCTTAAGGCAATTAGTGGAATTACGTGAGGAACTGTGATGGTATCACAGGTGGCTTGAAGATGGCAGTCTTTAGAGGGAGTTAAGGAGTTCTGTAACCCCAGTGGCTCTGTGGTCTGTTGCCTTTTTTATCTGAAATACTGAACTTCTGTCACAGGAATTCAAGCTTTAGAGTAATTTTGATGGGAATGAACTTCAGCTGCCCTGTGTAAAACATCTGTAAAATTTACACTAAGTAATTGTTACAGAAAATCATAGAATAAATTGCTTGTTCCAAAAGCTTAATTACAAAGAAACACACCCTTTGTTCTTTTTCCGCCAGGCTGCATTGCGTCAGATTACTGATAAAGCTCGTGAGTTTGGAGCTGGTCCTTTGTTTAATCAGATTCTTCCTCTACTGATGTCTCCTACACTTGAGGATCAAGAACGTCATTTACTTGTCAAAGTTATTGATAGAATATTATACAAACTTGATGACTTAGTTCGACCATATGTACACAAGGTTTGTTATTCTCAAGTAGTGTTTCTAAGGTTTGATATTTTTAATATGAAAGGAATTAGTGGATTTTTTTACCAGTTTATGTATTTGTACAATTTAAAAATTCTAATAAAGTAGTAACTGATGCTATACAGTCACAATAAAAAGACAATTTTACCTGCTTGCAAGACACTCAGTTATCAATGTTAAATTCACGTGTCTTCCCAGACCTTTTCCTTTACACAGGCTTGCATCACACATAAGCAAATTTGTGTATATATAGATGTAACATTTTGCTCTCTTGATTATAATAGGCTTATGTTACTTACTTTTTCATTTGCTTTATTGATATTACATAAGGATGAGAAAATTTATGATCGTATACATGTATAGTACTTAGTGTTAAGGACTTTTTTACTTTTTGTGGGTGGCAATTATGGATTAGAATTATAAGGTGCAGATGTATAAATTTTTTAAACAAAATATTAACTGTTAGTCTGTGTGGTTAACAGGTCTCCCCAATTTTAAACTTTATAAGGTATTTGAAATTGCAATTAAAATTCTTCATTTGTCCCTTGATTAACAAATTTATCCTGGTAATTATAAATTTTTTCATATTTGCATTTTAGATTACATAAATGACATGCTGTAATACAATTTTTTAAATATATTTCTGTTACATGAGATAGCATCATAATTGGTGTGAAAATTGCACTCCTCTTTTTCAGATCCTTGTGGTCATTGAACCATTATTGATTGATGAAGATTACTATGCTAGAGTGGAAGGCCGAGAGATTATTTCTAATTTGGCAAAGGTATTTGCATTATACTTTTAGAGAAGAGAGTTTTGTATCTGTTGATGGGATTATTTGATTATACAAGGAAATGGTTGAAGGTTAATGTTACTAGCTCATGATTGTCCTTTTTACTTTTTAGGCTGCTGGCCTGGCTACTATGATCTCTACCATGAGACCTGACATAGATAACATGGATGAATATGTTCGTAACACAACAGCCAGAGCTTTTGCTGTTGTGGCTTCTGCCCTGGGCATTCCTTCATTATTGCCTTTCTTAAAAGCTGTTTGCAAAAGCAAGAAGTCCTGGCAAGCAAGACACACTGGTATTAAGATTGTACAGCAGATAGCTATTCTTATGGGCTGTGCCATCTTGCCACATCTGAGAAGTTTAGTTGAAATCATTGAACACGGTAAGTTGTTACATAACTTTATCTTTTATAAGCCAGGTGTCCTGAAATTTGGGCTACTGATTTGGAGAGAGAAATGGAAGGGCTTTAACTACATAAACACCAAATAGCTTATGATGGGATTTGTAGTATGAATGGGCTGTGATTTATTATGGCTTTTGCCTAATTTTGTCTAATGTGGACAGATTCTGCAATCAGATTACATTGTTA
This sequence comes from Macrotus californicus, assembly GCA_007922815.1. Taxonomy (NCBI): domain Eukaryota; kingdom Metazoa; phylum Chordata; class Mammalia; order Chiroptera; family Phyllostomidae; genus Macrotus; species Macrotus californicus. The sequence goes on from VMDR010006211.1 coordinate 2,527, forward strand.
GACTCTGGATAATGTGGAAATTAGGTAATGTTGTTGCTTAGTTAAAACCTATATTTGGTTTTATAGGTCTTGTGGATGAGCAGCAGAAAGTTCGGACCATTAGTGCTTTGGCCATTGCTGCCTTGGCTGAAGCAGCAACTCCTTATGGTATTGAGTCTTTTGATTCTGTGTTGAAGCCTCTGTGGAAGGGTATCCGCCAACACAGAGGAAAGGTAGATCCACCGATTAGATTTCTTTTTTTTTGAAGCTATGGCAACTTAAATCCAATTTACTAAGTGTAGATATATGTTTATTTTAAAATAGGGTCTGGCTGCCTTTTTAAAGGCCATTGGGTATCTTATTCCTCTCATGGATGCAGAATATGCCAACTATTATACTAGAGAAGTGATGTTAATCCTTATTAGAGAATTCCAATCTCCTGATGAAGAAATGAAGAAAATTGTGCTGAAGGTAATTGTCCCAAATTGTTGTTCCACGCTGTTAATCTAAATTGGGTGTGTTTTATGGTGCAAAGAGAATTTCAAAGCATTAAAAAAAACCTTGTGTATTAAACCAGGATTGTGTTTACGATTATTCCTTTTTAACCTTTTAGGTGGTAAAGCAATGTTGTGGAACAGATGGTGTAGAAGCAAACTACATTAAAACAGAGATCCTTCCTCCTTTTTTTAAACACTTTTGGCAACACAGAATGGCTTTAGATAGAAGGAATTACCGACAGGTAAGCTTTTAATGTAAAAATATATTTTCAAAAGTCCTTTAATTCTTTAGTGAGTTTAAATGCGTGTTACATATTTTTGTGTTGATTACCTCATGTTTGTATAAGATATGCTAGCTATGAATTGATGGTTTTTGCCTAGTAAGTGAAATGTATGATCTGTCTAGATAAAACATGAACATAATCTTACCTTAAATCACTTTGACTTAGACTCAAATTTAAAATTTCTTTATTACTTTTTAAAGTTTTAAAAAATAGGAGTTGATTGTTCTCAGCATGCTTACTAGCTGAATAGTATTTTTATAATTTTTGCTTTTCATGATGTCTGTTTTCTTTGAAGAGAAATAAATTCCGTTGTTTTTTCCCCTTTTTTAGTTAGTTGATACTACTGTGGAATTGGCAAACAAAGTAGGTGCAGCAGAAATTATATCCAGGATTGTGGATGATCTGAAAGATGAAGCTGAACAGTACAGAAAAATGGTTATGGAAACAATCGAGAAAATTATGGGCAACTTGGGAGCAGCAGATATTGATCATAAACTTGAAGAACAACTGATTGATGGTATTCTTTATGCTTTCCAAGAACAGACTACAGAGGTAATGATACTAATTAGGAGAAGTTGCCAATGACTTTCATATGGTAAAAAATGCATGTTACTTTTCAAGCAAATATCACTAAATACTAGTTGACTTTGAAATAATTTTAAATGTTGATGCTGTCCTCTTAGCTATGAATACTCTTCTACCTCAAGTTTTTAGATTTTATTTTGTTGAAAAAGTGAATATTAGTATATTTCAACCTTTCAGTCACTAACTGAATTCTAGTTCCCAAAAATTTAATGTAGTGGTTTTTTTGGTTTGTTTTGTTTTTTAGGACTCAGTAATGTTGAATGGATTTGGCACAGTGGTCAATGCTCTTGGCAAACGAGTTAAGCCTTACTTGCCTCAGATCTGCGGTACGGTTTTGTGGCGTTTAAATAACAAGTCAGCAAAAGTTAGGCAACAGGCAGCTGACTTGATCTCTCGTACTGCTGTTGTCATGAAGACTTGTCAGGAGGTAAACTTTGATGTCAGATTCTTAATTCTTTACCAGATACTTTAATGTGAGTGGTAACCTTTTAACGTTATATCTCTTATTACAGGAAAAGTTGATGGGGCACTTGGGTGTTGTTTTGTATGAGTATTTGGGTGAAGAGTACCCTGAAGTATTGGGAAGCATTCTTGGAGCTCTGAAGGCCATTGTAAATGTGATAGGTATGGAATTTGCTGGTCATGTAAGAATTGTTTTGTTTTTGTTTTTAACATAAATTTTTTTTTTTTAGTAAAATAGAGAATCATATTTAGCAGTTGAGTAGTGTTTTCTGATAACTTTTTTTTTAAGTACTTCAAAATTATAGTTAAGTCAGGGGATGTCCCAATAGTCTTATTTCCCAAAACCCATATATAATCTGCTTTAGAGGAGAAAAGGGGGCAAGTTTAGGACCTGCAAGAGAGGTAGGAGTAGTCATAACTCAAAAAGTATCTTGCCTGAAATATATTTGGGGGCAGAGGAACAACTCTGAAGTTTTCATTTAGTTTTAGGACAAAATACATATTTATTCAACCTTGAATTAATGAATGATTATAGCAGGTTTTTCTGTTTGCTTTCTCAAGTTTTAGGAACATAACCAGGGAGAAAACTTGAATTGCTCAAGTTATCTTGTTTTTATTTATGTCCAGTTCTTTAAAACTGCCTGTTCAGTGTTCTAACCCAAAATAAAAGCAAGTATATTACAAATGCTCTTGGGTATGGAGAGCACAGCTTTTATTCTTTAAGGTCATTATGATGAAACAAACAAATGGTCTCTTGTGTTTAATCCTTCATTGTAATTGAACATGACTGTTGCCAAAAGAACTTCTTCAGTGGCTAGAGGGGCAGAAATAACCTAGAAGGTCATAATAAAGAGCTGGCTGTGATAGCCGCTGTATCCTTTTAGTAAGGGGTTTTTATGCAGTATAAGAGGTCTTTGAACCAGTGCATTTACATACAAGCCCCAATTCAGCCCTGTCCTATACACTTAAAGGTAACTATTTGTCCAAAAATCAGTTACTTGGACACTTGTGGGGCTCTAGTTGGCAGGGAGTTGTAAACCATCCTGTTGGTCAGGGAAACATGGGAAAAGCAATGGAGAGAGAATCAGAGCAAGCAATTCTAGTTAGAGCAAGAGCCCCTGCCAGCTGCCTCCTTTTTTCTCTCTTCATAGGTGTAAATACCATCCAAGTATGCCCTGCATTGCAGGGAGACTGGAGATCTGTTTGTTTTGCAGTTAAAGGGTAAGGGGGCCCTTTTCTGGAAAATTTTACTTTAATTTACATGTCTCCCTCTGGCTTACATTGTTGTGTATGGCCGGAACATAAGCTGTCCCCATATTTAAATGTCAGTGTACAAATACATTTCAGAACCAAATAAAACTTTTTTTGTTGTTGAATATCCATCATTCTTTAAATCACTTCACTAATTTCTTTCATTTCTATGCATAATCAGAAGTTGTTAATAAAGAGTTAATAATAGTTCTAAGTATGGTCAGAATCTGGGGCTTTTTCTTTGTGTAGGCAGCTACAAGTGTGTATTTATGCCTAGTCACGTATATTACATTGCTAAGTAAAAGGTAAAATGAACAAAGGTTGCAGTTCAAATGTTAATTGATTGTGTATTGGCTTCTATTAAACAGGTATGCATAAGATGACCCCACCAATTAAGGATCTGCTGCCTAGACTCACTCCCATCCTAAAGAACAGGCACGAAAAAGTACAGGAGAATTGTATTGATCTTGTTGGACGTATTGCAGACAGGTAAGCAGATTAAACATTTTTATAAGCATTAGTGGTTTTCATATTTAACCACTTTATTTACTTTTCAAGTTTGTTTAATGTTGCTAATGTAAGTATATATGGTCACGTTATCCACTATTAATATTTTTGGTGAAATTTCAATTTGGATGGGAATGGGTGGGAGGCAGTATTTTTATTTAATGCTTAAGGTGAGTTGGTGGTTGTGTTTTGAGAATTGAATGTGCCTTTTAAAACTTACTGTCACAAAAAATTAACACTTTTTTTCTTTTTAAATTAGGGGAGCTGAATATGTGTCAGCAAGGGAGTGGATGAGGATTTGCTTTGAGCTTTTGGAGCTCTTAAAAGCTCACAAAAAAGCTATTCGTAGAGCCACAGTCAACACATTTGGTTATATTGCAAAGGCCATTGGGTGAGTACTATTTACTTCCATATATCCTTTGTAATAAACCCATTGAGGTGTTGAAAAATGCTTCTATTTCTCGTAGAAATCTCTTTTAAGGCATGGTATGAATAAAGCAGTTGTGAAAGCACTTCATTTAACCACTGACCTTCAATTATTGAAATGTTTTTGAGGTTTCTGAATTTCATTTAATCACACCAGATATTTTCAGAGAGGAAAACTATCATTCTCAAGATAATTTTAAGTTTTTGTTGGTCCCTTTTAGGATATTGCTTGAAATATTTAGGCCAGTTCTTAATGTAAAAATCAGCATAATTCAAAGCTCGTGTTAGTGTTTTTAAAATATTTTTACAATTAATCCACAGACAACTGAATTATAGCTACTTTATGAATAAATCTATGGTTATTTGCTTCCACTGAGAACCAAACTACACTCATTGTCAAAAAATGAGATACTACATGTACATACAGCTTACTAATATTTTCAAGCAGTAAAACATAACTAAAGTCATACTAATTAGATGAAGTCTTCTTACCACCCTTTTTGGTAGCAGTAATATTTACTTAGCATTAATGTAGTTAAATTCACAATGAGTAGCTGTTGTAATGTTTAGCTCCTGTATCCCTTTAAGTTTGTGGTGAAATAATGCTTAAAGAGGGCGAAGAGATGTGGTGAAGGTGTGTGGGAGGGAGATACGAAAAGAAGATTCTGTGTGTCGTGGCAGGGGAGACCTCAGTTGGGACACTACCATAAGGTTTCCTCGCTCTAGTGGCCATAGTTTGAACACTCAAATAATCTTATCTAAACATTTAGATAAGTTTTTTTATATTTCAAGAACTTTACTAAAGACTCAAAATTACATTTGAAAGTGAATGCATTTGAGTTTTGTCTTTAAAATGGACATTTTAATTTAAACCAAGTTTTTAAGTATAAATAATGCTAGTGACCTGAAAGTTCTGTATTTTATCCTAAAATTACTAGGTTCCCAGTGATTACTTACAATAAACTTCCATTTCTTTGCATTTTTTTCTTTTTCCTTCTGAAAAAAAGTATTGACTTGTAATCTAACAATTGCTGACATTTATTTTTTTCAGCCCTCATGATGTATTGGCTACACTTTTAAACAACCTCAAAGTTCAGGAAAGGCAGAACAGAGTTTGTACCACTGTAGCAATAGCTATTGTCGCTGAAACGTGTTCACCCTTCACAGTACTACCTGCCTTAATGAATGAATACAGAGTTCCTGAACTGAATGTTCAAAATGGAGTGTTAAAATCACTTTCCTTCTTGTTTGAATATATTGGTGAAATGGGAAAGGACTACATTTATGCTGTAACACCATTGCTTGAGGATGCTTTAATGGACAGGTAAGTGACTTGAATGAAATGCAAGAAAATAGTTACAGTTCTTGCTCTATTTTAGAATTTATGGGAATAATTATTATGTGAACTGTTTGTTTTGATGCAGTTAAAGAAGGGGAATGCTGGCTTGAATTTTTAGGAAGCTGTAAATACGACTATTCAAATAATATATGCTCTAAGCGTCCCTCCCCTTTAAAATTCCCTTTCATATCTATTATGCTAAATACATTTTGGAAACCAGTAATTGATATCTTTGGTTTTAAAAATTAAAGTCAAGTAATAATTAGAGAAGATGATGAGCATGAGCTTAGTGGTGTGGCAGCGACCTGATTTTTTTTTTAGCTTTTGTTACTGCAGATGAAGTGGATTTCTGTTAGACTTTTGAACTACTTAACCTAGCCTGCCAGAGCCTCATTGTTCTCATTGGATGCCCAAAATTATTCATGTGGTGACCCATTGATACACTAGGGCTTGAGTTACTTGACAGTAGATTCCTAATACCTTTAACCATCTAGACGGGGGGGTGTCACACTCATTTTCACCGGGGGCCACATCAGCCTCACAGTTGCCTTCAAAGGGCGAAATGTAATTTTAGGACTGTATAAATGTAACTAATCCTTAACTAGGGGCAAGGAGCTCAGTACTGCAGCCGGATAGAAACAAGGTGCCAATCCGGATAAAACAAGGTGGAGACCCGCAGGCCTTGTGTGTGCCACCTGTGCTCTAGACTAACGTTTTTAAACAAAAAATAACTAAAGAACATGTAAGGGAAAGTTCAAGGTTCAAGTAGTAAGGGAAAGGACTGTTTCATTACCTCTATTTTTCATGAAAAATAAGTTACTCAAATTAGAGCCCATTCAATTACTTCTGTTTACAGATTCAAGTCACTCATTAATTCTCTTTCAAAATGGAGACTTAACAGCACTCAGCAGGTTACCACAAGTAACTTGTAAAGGCATGGGGACAGAATAAGAATCATGCTCTATAAAAGCCTGCCCAGCTGGAGCCCAGTAAAGTGGGAGTAAATCATACTTACTCCATACTCGGCAGTGTCTGCGCATCATCGTACAGTCACTGGTGTGTGTGACCTGTAGTTAAAAATTAGGTTGCGTGTACCAAGTAGTTGAGGGTGATAAAGCCATCAAAAATTAGAAAAGAAACAATACTTTAGTTGGGAAGTTTATCAGTGAGGAATACTGCCTTGTTATAAAGCTTAATAGATTAATTATAAGTGTAGGAAATAAGTGAAATAAGGAGGATACTAAGAACAAGTGTTGATTTTTAAGGTACTCCTACTACCTTGGAGGACAAAGAGCATCATCTCATTTCTGTGCTCCTCACAAACCCATTATCTGATGTTTACACTCAGTTGAGTAATTATGAAATGAGTAATTCAATGATTTATCATAAGCATAAATTCAGTTGACATGGGAGATGATAGGTTTTTTTTGTAGGTTTGACAAAAATGATTGGTCTTTCTCTTGCTCTCCCCAAATTGTGTTCTTGAATGAAACTTAAATAAGGGCAGGGATTTAATTTTACAATAATTGAGTTATCTATTGTGTACCACTATTGATATACTTTGAAAGATTTTAAGTTTATAGAGTTTAAAATGAGATATTACTGTTAATCATATGTTAAGAGGCATGTAACTTTAGTAACATACTAAAATGTACACTGCATGGGGCTCTTTTAATCATACTCCTTTCAAAAGTTTACTAGGAAACCATAGCTTGTTTTTGAGCCATAATGAGGTTTGAGTCATTAAAAGTTCGCAAGTAGAATCATGAACTATTCTTTTTTTCCCATTTATCATTCTAAAGGCATTCTGTATCAGATATCAGGTGTGAAGATGTGTCTCTTCCATGCACTGAATTTGTAATTTAGTTTCAAATGGACTGGCGAATATTTCCTGTAAAACTAAGGTTATATCTTAACAAAGCTTTTTTTTTCCATTGCAGGGACCTTGTACACAGACAGACAGCTAGTGCAGTGGTACAGCACATGTCACTTGGGGTTTATGGGTTTGGCTGTGAAGATTCGCTGAATCACTTGTTGAACTATGTGTGGCCCAATGTGTTTGAGACATCGCCCCATGTAATTCAGGCAGTTATGGGCGCCCTGGAGGGCTTAAGAGTTGCTATCGGACCGTGTAGGATGTTACAGTATTGTTTACAGGTAGGTTAAAGACTTCTAAAAGATTCCTCGGTGAGAAAAGTAGTTTCGTTGGGTTAAGTCACTATTCTGGAGTTCAGGAAGGCACATTGTGCCATACGGGAAAACATTGTGGGGAAGGGGGAATTAGATTTGTCTTAGAGAGAGAGAGAGAGAGAGAGAGAGAGTGTGTGTGTGTGTCTCTCTCTCTTCACGGGAAGAATCATATATTTAGGTTGGTTGGTTAGTTGTGTTAAGGTTATGTATGTTCTTTGAAAATGAAAATCATTTAATCTTTTCATTATTCTAGGGTTTGTTTCACCCAGCCCGGAAAGTCAGAGATGTGTATTGGAAAATTTACAACAGCATCTACATTGGTTCACAGGATGCTCTCATAGCACATTACCCAAGAATCTACAATGATGATAAGAACACCTATATTCGTTACGAACTTGACTATATCTTATAATTTTATTGTTTATTTTGTGTTTAATGCACAGCTATTTCACACTTTAAACTTGCTTCGATTTGGTGATGTAAACTTTTAAACATTGCAGATCAGCGTAGAACTGGTCATAGAGGAAGAGCTAGAAATCCAGTAGCATGATTTTTAAATAACCTGTCTTTGTTTTTGATGTTAAACAGTAAATGCCAGTAGTGACCAAGAACACAGTGATTACACACACTATACTGGAGGAATTTCATTTTTAATTCATCTTTATGAAGATTTAGAATTCATTCCTTGTGTTTAAAGGGAATGTTTAATTGAGAAATAAACATTTGTGTACAAAATGCTAACTTGTGTGTGTTTTTTGAACATGACTTGTAAAATGCGGAACTTTGATAAAGTTGGTTTGTGTAGAGTAAGTGGCTTAATTTCATTTTCTGTCACCTGGTTTATAGAAAGCAGAATATAAACTATATAAAGTGATGGTGTCTTTGTCAAAATTTCATTGTTCTCTTGATAATGACAGTGAGAAGAGTACTTCTGGGGGTGTTCATCTCAAACTAGCACAACCATTCCATCACTGTGGGGAATATATCACCTTTGCTGGACTGTCTTGAATATTATTATTTTGCACTTACATAGCGCCTTTCATCTTTCGATTTCTCAAAATGCTTTATGAACATGTTTAAGGGAAGTGATTCAAGTCATGTCCAACTCTTGATGAGTCTGTGTTTAGAAAATGGGGAAGGTATCTTTATTTCAAAACTGCTTTCTGCCTGTTGGGAATGAGGCTACCTAAGTAATGCTACTAGAGTAAGATAGTCTTCGGGCTCTTTTCCATGTTAAAAGCCACTACTCAACAACGTATTCCGTAATGCCCGCTGAGCACCTACTGTGTACCAGCCACTGTGCTTAGTGTAGGGGATGCAAAGGTGCCTTTGACCTGCCCCTTGCCCTTAAATGCCGTATAATGGGAAAGGGGAAAGACATCTAGTGACATACTACTTGTGTACTGCAATATACAGTTGCAGCAGCTAAAATGTTTGCTTAATTTTTCATTAGATAAACTGATGCATAGGTGTCAAACAAACTGAAATGCCATTAAATTCTAGAGAAACCAGGCTGTGTTTTTTGGCAAATATTTTAAGTATATATTTTAGCTCTTCCTAATTTTCTGGCCAAGACTTTCTTAGTTTTAGTCCTTATACTACCATGGCTGTTTTGTTTTGTCTCCCAGTGATAGTACTTCTGTGAACTCTCATGGGAAATGAGATTCTGCAGCAGCATGTGCATAGGGTGACTCTGCCACTGTAAGTAAAATCATTGTACTGGGACCAGGAGATTGGTCCCTTGAACTGCTAACACTTCAAGGGCCTCTTGTGAAGGCTTACATGAGAAACCGTTTGTAATGGGCTGACTTACACAGTCGGTAGCATTAGTTGGCTCTTCAGGAAGAATGTGTAACTCCTTATCATTCCTGGTGTAACATAACCTTGTGAAAACAGATCAGTGTGTACTAAAACAGTTTCCCAAATCATTTTTATTCTTAACAGTAGCCCCCATGCAGCTTTACATCTTGCTGTTCTCTGTAGTTGGCTGTCAGATGACCTTCAGTAATTACTAATCATGAAAATTGAAGAACACAGATTTCAAAGCCAGAATTTTATTTTAATCCAGTCTTGGGAATTTTGTATTTTCACTTCAAGTACTTACATGACTTGCCTGGACCTGTCCTTTTTATGGGGAATAATCAGTGCTTTGCAGAGGTAGTATGGAGCAAGAGACTACGAGTCATCTTAAGTGACTACTGATGCGAGTAGTTTGAGAACAGCGAGATGAGGCAATTACTGAAGACTGCAACCTTCATAGTTGGGACCAAATGGAGGCTCACAGATATTTGAATTGTTTTATATGCTTATTATTTGAATAAGGAAAGCATTTTGGGATACATGAAAGACGCTATGTGAAGTTTTAACTACCGGAGACTTTTCTTTTGCACTTTTCTTTTGGTGTTTCTTAAAGCCAACTTAAGCAGAAAGAAGTTAATGTTCTTAAGGGGACAGTGGGGTGGGTTTTTCTGTGGGATTTTGTTGGTTTTTCTGTGGGCCCTCTAATGGAATTGATCTCTTTGGCTGTTCAGTTTTTTTTCATATTGTATTTTTAAAATTTGTTGTATGGTGCCATGTGAGCATCAAGTACCACCAGATGAATAAAACTTATTATATCTAAAGTCTTTAGACCAGTTTTTCATCTTAGTTGACTCTTACTGTCACACTGCACTCTGCTGTGGTTGTGCCATTTTAGTAATAATACTTCTTTGGGTGGTTTTCCAAACAAGGAAACAATGTTGAAAAACCAAAGAACTTTATTAAATAAGAAACTGAAAAAGACAGTTGAAGCCACAACGGCGTGTTTGGTTCTTTGGTTTCTAATGTCTTAAATCCCCAGAAGTAGTTGGAAGGAGCAGAAACTACAGTTACCACAGGGTTTCTCAACCTTGGTATTATTGACATTTGGGGCCAGGTATATCTCACCGTGGGTGGGCTGTTGTGGGAATTGTGGGATGTTGAGCAGCATCACTGACTTCTACCCACGAGGTGCCAGTTGCGTGCCCCTGCAGTTGTGACAACTGCAAAATCTCTGTTAGCCTTCTTTGAGACTATTATTTAAGTAGGACTCCTGAAAGTCGGATAAAATTAAAGCATGATAAAACATTTAGGCAGTAGTTGCCTAGAAAGTAACTAGAAATACTGTTTGACAAATACTGAAAACACCCACATTGGGTCAGTGCATCAGTCACCGAACGCAAGCTGAAAACATGGAAGCCCTGACTGATGGGGCTCCGGGGATTTGGCTTGTCCTGCAAACTGAAAGGTTACTGGTTAGATACCCCATCAGGGCACGTACCTGGGTCGGGGGCCAGCTTCCCACTTGATGTGCGAGAGGCAACGATCGTTTCTCACATCCATGTTTCCCTCTCCTTCCTTTCCCCTCTTTCTAAAAAGTCTTTTTAAAAACCCGTGTAAGATGTTAACTGTCCTCAGCATCTTGTGGCACAGTAGGAGCTGAGTGTACAGTCCAGGGGTGGCACTCATGGCCTGGTTCTTCATTTGGAATGCAGTTAAGGACACCAGCTGTCACCTGTCGGGGCAGTGTGTTAGGGCTCCAGGAGGATGACAGGCAGGGTACGGAGACTCTTCTTAAAAAGTATGGATAGGAATCCATAGAATGTAGAGGGACTTGATAGGGAATTTAGATTTGCAAGGCAGGCAAGAATAATAGGCAGGAGGGAGTAAGTACAAGTAAATGAGTGTAGGTCAGTGACATTCTAGTGTTCATTCTGAAAAAACTAAGTTTAAAAAATTTACTCAACATTTTAAAATCTAAAAGGACATGCTTGCATGTCATATGGATAAAGAGACTTTATGTCCTAATAACACTTTGGAAGGAGATTTTTTATTATTAATTTTTTTAAATTCATTGTTCAATTACAGTTGTCTGCATTTCCCCCCCACCCCGGCCAAACCCACCTCCCTCCCTTGCTCCCACCCTCCCCCTTGGTTTTGTCCACGTGTCCTTTATAGTGTTTCCTGGAAACCCTTCCCCCCCACTGTCTTCTCCCCACGCCCCTCTGGCTGTTGTTAGATTGTTCTTAATTTCAACTGGAAAGAGGTTTTTAACTTGTTAGTAAGGCTTTGGAGGGGATTTACTCTGAAGAGTTATCCTGAAATATCTTTGTGTTAGGAAGAAACTTATAAATAGGGTAAATTGTTCATTGTTCCTATGTCTAATTCCCCCCAAGCAATTTTTTTTCAAATATTGGGAAAAGAATAGTACAGTGAGCACCTGTATATCCACCTAAATTCAACTTGGCTCCATTCGCTGTTTCTAGAGTGTAATCTCATGGAACAGTTTGTGTTACTGCAGGGGGCTTGGGGGCTAGAAAAAGGCTGATGAGAAAAAAGAGAAGGAAGTCGCCAGAGCAAGTTTTTGAAGGGCTAGAAAGCGGTGGAAGTCAGGATGCCCATGGAGGGACTCGGACAGGAGAGAAGCTGCCTTCCCTGAGTCCATACGTCGTGTAGGAGAATGTAGTGGGGTGTCAGTGTGCCGACAGATCAGACTATCAACACATAAAAATGGTTTTACTGCTACTGTAGAAAAGAGTAGACCTAAATGAGGAAAATCAGACTTTTACAGAAAATTCAGAGTTTGAAAGCCTGGTGAAGGGTAACAACTGGTGTCTGCCTAGTATGTAACATGTGTAAAGTGTAATGGGCACCTGGATGCATTGTCTGGTTTTGTCACAGCACGGAATGCAGTTTTACTCAGGGAAGGAAATTCAGCACCAGCATGGTAACTAGGCAGAACTGTGTGTGCCAGGGTCTGGGTCACTGCTGCTCAAAGTGTGGGCTGGCCGTTAGCAGCATCAGTGTCACGTGGAGCTCTTTAGAGACAGACGATTAGGCAACACCCCAGACCTACTGACTAAGGAGCTACATTTCAATAAATGCCCAGGTGATTTATATATACATTAAAGCTGGAGAAGTAGTAGGCTAGGATGCCACTCTATCCATTCCAGTGTGACAATGATATGGTAATAAAAGTTTTGGAAGTACCCATTTAGGTGCGGAAGCCAGTGGGCCTACAGATACAGGTAGCCAAGGGGTGGTCAGAGCACTGCTAAGATGGTACTTTGCTGAGACCTGGGTGAAATCAAGGGAGGGGAAAAAAATTTTTATTGCACAAAATACATTGAATTTTTCCCATAAGGTTATGGTATGTATTAATGCATCCTCCAAGATTCGTATGTTGAAACCCTAATCTTCAATGTGATGGATGTTGGGAGATGAGGCCTCTGGGAGGTGATCAGGTTGTGAAGGTGGAGCCCTCATGATGGGATTAGTGCCCTTATAAAGAGATATGAGAGCTGCTCTGCCTTGTCTGTACAATGAGAAGGTGGCTAGCTATAAACCAGGAAGCAGGGAGGCCCTCACTGGACAATGGATCTTGCTGGCACCTTGATCTTGGACTCCCCAGCCTTCAGAACAGTGAGGAATAAATGTTTGTTGTTTAAGCCACAGATCTATGATATTCTGTTATAGTAGCTTGGTTAGGTCAATGTACTGACTAGTTGTTAAAACCTCATAGATCTATATCCATCCATACTGCTCCTACTTAACTGACATTGGTGGTAGAAGAACCTTGGGCAGAAGAGAGAGAGGCTCACTTTCTTGGGGCCAGTTATTATGTGGATGGGGGCCAGAGCCAGGCAGCCTGTTGAGGATCCTCTACCTGCTTTTCCTACACCCCAAGGGAAGAGAACAGGGAGTCAGTGTAGTATGGGTTTCCCAGTTGGCTCTGGAATTTGTCATAAAAAGATTGGTTATAAATTCAAGTCCTGGATATATAACCTGGATATGCCACTTAGTGGCTTTGTGACCTTGAGCAAGTTATTTGACCTCTCTGTGCTTCAGTTTCTGAACTTACAGAATTTTGGGTAATAGTACTATCTCTTTAATAAATGGTCCTTGTGAAGATTAACAGATAATGTTTATAACAAAATGTCTAAGCATAGTGCTTAATAAATATAACAGCTGTTGCTGTTGATATAGCTTATTTTTTACTATTACAAGGGAGAAGACCTCTGTCGTCGCTGCTGAAATTGGGATGGAGATTGGTAGACGGCTTGAGAAGAAGCCTTTGGGAAACAACTGTTGAGGGAGTAAGAGAAGGAGCTCACGGGGGGACACTGAGGATTGCTTGATAATCCCACGGGATTGCAGAATGATCTTTGGTATTGCTCAACAACTTGGGTGGGTGGAGAAGGTATTTGGCTGGGTTGATTGGCAGTGCAGCAGGAGTGAGGGGGTTAGGGCTTTGGTGTGAGTGCAGCTGAAGACTTGATAGCATAGATTTACTGTTCACATCTTCAGTAGAAGGAACTGGTGTCAGTGGTTAGAAGCTTACTCCTCACATTTTATTTCTCCTAAGGTAGTGATATGATTCTGTCTTAAATAACTAATGAGAGATGCAGTCTAATAAATACATTTTCATTTTCTGAGTAATCTTGAACAAATGACATATTTTGCTTTTGAATTTACCAAGTCAAAAGGAGATTTGTGAAATGCATTCTCAAGGTGTAAACAAATTATCTACAATTTAAAGTATGAGGAATTCATTCATTCATTCATTCATTTACTCATTCATTTGACAAGTATTTCCTAAATGCCAACTATGACAATGCCAGCTGCTCCAACCATAGTTGAAAAGGTCCTTCCTGGAAAGGGGGGGGAAATATCAAAGTGACAGGAATGGAGGACATAATGCCAAAATAAAGCTGCAGGCCAAGTTCTCGGTTCAGAGGACAGAGCTTCCTTTGTGTGGGAAAGTGAGGGAAGAAAGTGTGGTTAGGAGGGAGCTTGAAGGGGAGAACACACTTGAACTTAGCTTTTGAGAAAAAGTTAGACTTGGATGTACTGGTGTTGGAAGGGAATGAGGAAGAGCTTTGACAAACTAGCTTGGGTTGTATCTAAGAAAGTGGGAGCTTGTGGGCAGCCCTAGTGATAAGAAATAGTAAAAGATCAGAGGTAGCTCCAAGAGGTTAGGGCCAGTATCTGATATGTCCAAATCTGAACCTTCCCAAGGCATAGTGAACAAACGAATAAATGAGATGTACTTGGGCTTCAGTTATGGAAAGCCTCTAAAGCCATTTTTTAAAACTTTATAGGAAAGCACTGGCTATTCAACATTCATTTATTCAACAAACATTTATTGAAGGTTTGATAGTAGGGAAATGGCATGAAGTGAACTGTGTTGCAGAATGTCCTTAGTTCATTTCCTTAATCCAGAGCATAGATTTATATAGTTTATCCTGTGTGTTCTCAGAGCAGAATTAGTTCAGAACAAACACTCAAACCGACTAAATCGCGGCTCCTACCCAAATCTTTCTCCCGTCTCCTTGAACGTGGTGCTGTGACTCTTCTGGTCACTGCTCCGTGCTAGCCAGCCACTGCAGGAGAGCACGGGCCAGCTGTGGAAGCAATTGGTGTCAAATGATTGCGTGTTCTTCAGATTACTTGCTTCTCTGCTTCCTTCCTTAAGAGTCTAATCTTTAGGGGTCTGGAGGGTGTTAGAAAAATGATTTTTCATACGACAGAGGGACCTAGAATAGTTTGTATTTTTTAGGAGGAAACAGTTAATGGTGAACCTTTCTCTGAAAGACCACTGCTAATTTGACTTGCAGACTGAGAGCCTTCCTGGACATTTTTCACACGGAGAGTTGGGATGGATGAGCTGTCAGTTTTGTTCCTGGAGCTCTGGCCAGCTTCCCCAAGAGACCATGTATGTATGTCATTACAAGGTAAGGAAAGAGGAGCAGCTAATGCTCTGCAAATTTTAATGATTTTTTTCTGTCTCCAAAATTATACATGGTTCCTACTTTTTCGTATTTTTTTCTCAGAGGACAAAGATAGCCTCTTGCTCAAATAGAAAAAAAAAGTCTGTAATTAGCTGTTAACATTATCATCTCTGTCCAAGAAATGTTATTAAAGGGGATCAGTTACTGAGTCCCTCTGATACAGTGATGAGTGCAGCCTGTGGCCTTCCTGAGTTCTCTCTCCATCTTCAAAGGTCCTAAAGTGTGTGGATTTCGGGGCGGGGCTGGGGGGGCTACCAATGGGAGTAGCCTGGAGAGGAAAGGGATGAATAATAGCTAACTATTAACATTTATCTTGAATTTTTTTAAGAAAAGGACATGAAGGAAAATCCTTTTTTAAAAAAAATTTTTTTTTTTCTTTTATCGAGGGGAAGGGGAGGAGAAAGGCAGGGAAATACCAATGTGTGGATGCTCCTCACACATCCTGCACCAGGGACCTGGCCTCCAACCCAGGCACGCGCCCTGACTGGGAATCAAACTAGTGACCCTTTAGTTCACAGGCTGGTGCTCAGTCCACTGAGCTATGCCAGCCAGGGCTGGAAAACCCTTTTTGAATGCAATTGCTATTTTCTTGTGTGCTGAGATTTTTGTCTTGCTAGTTTTAATGAGAATCACTTAATTAACGAACTCAGGAGAGAGAAGAGAATCATTCCTGATTTTGTCAAGGCCCTGAAACAGTGAGGCATGGGCACCTAAAGGTTGTTGCAATGATTAGAGCCTTGGTGTTCAAAAGGAAAACTCGTGAAACCTGCCTTCATTCAGTAAGCAACTTAACAACATGCCTTAATTTGATCAGTGTGCTGTAACTTCCAAAACGCTTTAACATCCACTTGCTCATTTGTTCCCCGCAACGGAGTTTGGAAGTACACGTTTATTGTGTTCACTGTACAGAAGGGAAAGTAAGGCTCAGAGACATTAAAAGGAGTTTTTGACCCTGTTGTTCTGGATTCATGAGAAATATATCATTTTTTTTGAGGGGTGTCATTTCTTTACCAAAATCCTTTAGGACCAGGAAAGTCAAAGATGTCACCAGGAGACCAGGAAAATGGAAAACCTTATTATAGGGTGTAGAAATAAATGCATATTTAATGTTTGACAGAGAGTGAACTAAAGGGAAAGGAAAAAAAAAGAGGAAAAATCTTGCCTAAAGGCTGTTCAAAAAGAAAACATGACCCATTGAAAGACGCTGCACTGAATGAAAATGAGGTAAATAATGGAAAGCTGTAAATGATTCATGTCTTGGTGTATGCGTATACTGAGCAAGACAAAACTGCTCTCATGGATGAAGCAATATGCCTGGCACTGAGGAGAAACAGGGAAAGTGAGCACTAACTTCTAAGTACCTCCCACAGGTCAAGTTTTCAAACCCCATAGATCACGGACCCGCAAAGACAAGGCCCGCGGGCCGATTCCAGTCCCCCACCTTGTTTTATCTGGCCCGGCACCTTGTTTCTACTCTGTGGCAGCACGGAACTCTTGCTTAACTATTAAGAAGTAGTTACATTTGTACAGTCCTAAAATTACATTTGGCCCTTTGAAGCGATATGTGAGGCTGATGTGGTCCCTGGTGAAAATGAATTTGACACCCCTGCCATGGATGATCACTGTTTTTTAAAAATTATTTTTTTACTTTTAGTGGTTTTTTTTAAATGTTTTCTTGTGAACAATAGTTCTGATTTTGTGTAAAACCTATTAATCTCTCCTTTTCGGACTCAAGTGTTTAATGGCTCCTTTCCAGACTTAAGTCTTGAAGTAGTGTCCTTAGTTAGCTAACAAAATACTTCACTTCTTGTGGGTGTGAATGGCATGCATGGAGAACACAGGGCAATTGCTCGTTGGAGTTTTTGCTTAGCTGGCCCCTCAGGAAGGCCTTTTGCTTTCCTTTGTCTTGGCTTCTCCCCGGCCATCCTCTGAGGCAATGCGATGAAGTGGCCCATCAGTCCTTGGGCAGAGGAGTGGCAGCCGGGCTGCTAGGAGTGAGCCCACCGCAGAATTCAGTTCCTCTCTTGCTGTGGCCTGAACTAGCCAGCCTTTTCTGGGCTTCTTCGCCCAGGCACGAATAGTTGCTACCATCTGAAAAAGCCCTTTGCTTCCTTCTACACTTGGCAGGGGCTCTTTCTTTGCGAATGAGCTCCCTTCACTGCATTTGGAACCTACTGGCCAGGGTGCTGTGTTGGTGTGCTCCCTCAGCAGCTGGTACCCATGTGCCCTTCCTTGCTTCGTGTTGAAGTCACCCATTTGCTCATGTATCTACCCCAGGGGTCTGTGAAAAGCATCAGCCCAAGACAGGGCCCAGCTCTTGTCTGCACTCGGGGTTCAGGGACTCAGTGAGTGGCTGCCTCCCTGAATTATTTCTGACAGACAATTACCGCTGTGATTATTACTGTTCTGCAAAAACTTCTAGGCAGCGAAGCAAGCAGGCACATTTTTAAGCAAACAATTCTTTGATTTTAATTCACCAAGTGTGAGAATATCCGATTTCATCATATGATTGAGGAAATCATACAAACTTGCTGTTGTGTGAAAAGCTTTGTTCCAAAAATTATATTTCCTGTTCCACTCGTAGCTTCTGACAGGGGGCAGCAGAGCCCATGAAAACGAAGGCCGGCCCCGGAACTGGTGGCTTGCAAGACTTGGAATCCAGACCTTCAGCAGTTTTCTGCAGAAACCAGCCCTGATGTCTGACAAACCTCACTGTGGAATGAAGACTTTAAGGTAAAGGCTGGCTTTTATTAATTTAATATTCTTTGAAGGCATCTCAAGCGTATTTTTTAATGCAAATAGTCCTCTCTCTCACTTTGGTATTGAGTAAGAAAAACTCACTTTTCCTCTTATGTGTTTCTCCTTTACCATTCACACAGAGCACTTCACTGATGACACATCTGGTCACCAAATGTGTCACTAGTTTCCCCCTGCCAAGCAATTCCCTGCAATATCAGCTTCATGTCCTGTAATTCCAGTTCCGTGTTGTTGTCTGTACTTTTGACCAACTGACTATAAATCGGGATTCCCATGCCCTGCTCCTTGGGTTGGATAATTTGCTAGAATAGCTCGAAGAACTCAGGGAAGCACATTTACCAATTTATCGTGAGAGGATATAACAGAGGACATAGATGAGCATCCAGGTGGAAGAGATGCATAGGGTGAGGCGTGTGGGAAGGGATGCAGAGCTTCCCTGCTCTCTACAGGTGCACCGCTCAGCACCTCCACGTGTCATCAACGCAGGAGCTCCCTAAGCCTGTACATTTGGGACTTTTGTGGAGGCTTCATCACGTGGGTGTGATCAATCATTGACTCCATTTACAGTCCCTTTCCCCTTCCCAGAGGATAAAGGATGGGGCTGCAAGTCTCCAGTTTCTAATCACGGTTTGTTCTTTCTGAACCAGCCCCGTCCACAAGCCTACCAAGCTTTGCCTCCTTAGAACAACAGATGCTCCATCAGCCAGAAAATTCCAAGGGATTCAGGAGCTCTGTGCCAGGAATTGAGGGCAGAGGTTACAAAATATATTTCTAGCCCTGACCAGGTGGCTTAGTTGGTTGGAGTGCTGTCCTGGGCACCAGAAGGTAGTGGGGCTGGTGCCTGGTTGGGGTACAAAAGGGAGGTAATGGACTGACGTCTCTGACATCAGTGTCTCTCTCTCTCCCCCAAATCAAACACATCCTCAGGTGAGGATTAACAAATACAGATTTCTATTATTTTGTAATTACAAAGTCTTAGGTGAGTATTTTTTTTTTCTAGCAACTTGTAAAATGACACTAGGGCATGAGATATTTCCAGCTAATATTAGGGATAGTGTCAATATTTACAAATAACTACCAGATGCCAGCTCTAGCTTCCATTTACTCACCTTGGGGGAAAAAATGACAAAGTAAATAAGAAGTAAAGAACTAATAAAAACAATTGAGATAATAACTAAAGCAAATAGCCAGAGCCTAAATTGCCCCTCCCCAACTCATGATGACATGAGCCCTTGGGGACCAGTTTCATGGCCCACGTATCTTCCTAAATCTAGCATCCAGTGCAGGGCCTGGCACGCGACAGGCGGGCACCAGGCATACGTGTTTGGAGTTGCATGAACACCTCTGGCCTAATCACATGCAAATTCTCCAAGGAGTTTCTGAGTTGTATATCACATCTACAACTTATAAATGCATACAGGTGAGACATTTGTACTCAGATACATAACCCCCCTGCCCCCCGCCGGCATATGCTATACCATGTCTAACATTTGGGTGTACATTAACTCTGTTAATGTTCCACTATTTAAAATTGTACAAAGAAGAGCAAGGGAAAGGAAACAGGTACGATTCCATGTGGGGCCCGGTGGGCTTGGGTAGGTAAGAGACATGTGGGTGGGCTGGGTCTGCTTTTGGCTCACATGATCAGTGTGAAACTGGGAATATAAAAGAAGTCAACGGGGAGTCCTAATGTTCTCTTACGCCCTTCTCCCTCTTAATCTTGAAATCCCAGGGTGGTTCAGCACCAATTCCCTCCAGTCCCCCTTTACAGCATTGCTGTAATGCCTTTATCACACAGGGCTTTCCACCTTCCCATTGGGTGGGTGGTTAGACCTCCGTGCCCCAGCCCTGTCTGTTAGGTTCTGCTTGTACTTCCCAGAGGCAGACTTTACAACTGGGCTCTTGGCAGTTAGAGCCTGGCCATTTCTTTTTATGATAACTCAGGGCCTCTTACACTGACCTCACCTTTTTTTATTCATTTGCGAAGCAGCTTCACATAGTTCACCCTGTTGGGAGAGAGAGCGCTTTTCTTAAGGGGCAAGACAGAGACTAGGAAACCTCTCCTAGCAGATGAGTTAGATGAGACGCAGAGATGGGCTGGCTTGGGCTGGCTGGTCACCTACACTGTTAATGGCAGACTGCCCTAATGGGGATTACGGGGTGTCTTGGCCAGGGGAGTGATAGTTATTGTGGAGAATATGAGGGGAAGAATTTCACTAGAGGCAAACATTTCCACAGAAAGGGAAATGGGTGGAGGCATAACCAAGGAGGTGGGGATGCGGGGAATAGTCTTCAAAAAGGACAGAGTATTTTGGGGGTATCTGTTACTCGGCCAGGCTTTACATATTCTTCATATGCCTTATTTCATTCAGCTGCCGCAGTAGCCTTGAATGTAGGTATCATTATGCCCATTTCTCATGTGACTACTGAGCCACAAGGAGGTAATTCCCAGGACAGCTGCACTGAAGACCTACCTCTAAGGACAAAAGTCACACAGGGGTGTGACTCAGGAAGCACTGTGTGAGAGAAACCCTCCATAATCACTCAGTGTCACGGCTATTGGGAGGCAGAGCCCAGATTCATACATAAGCTGTCTGGCCCCACAGAGTGGGTCTTAGCACCCTGCAGGGTGCATCTTCCAAGGCCACCTTTTCTGGAACCACGAGTTGCCTAGTCTGGCCCTGATTTAGGCATATCTCCAATCTAACGAGAGAACCTTGCACAGGTTATAGCCGTGGGGGAGAAAAATGGACTCTGGACTCGGAGTTTGAGTCCTGGGTCTGCCGATGACTTACGTGATCTTGGCCAGTCACCTCATCTCGTCACACAGCCATTTGCCTGTCAGTAAGGTGAAGGGAAGGGTGTGTCTTTCTTTCAGCCTAGGGTGAGGACTCCGAAATTCGTATGTGAAAGTGCTTTGTAAGCTCTGAAGATCTGAACAAACATAAAGGTTAGTACCAACCAGGGGAACACGTGGGGCCGGCGGGCAGCTGTTTATTATTTGAGCTGATATGTAATGCAGAGTATTGACTTTTTATGCCTCATTTGCTTCGGTGAAAAATGTACAAGTGACAGCGGATGGGGCCTTTGTGTGTGGGTGGGTGCTGGGGGTGCCAGGGAGGAGGCCAGGAAATGAAAACCATGTGACTCCTTAAAGCTTCAAGCTTCCCCACAAAAGAGTGCTAGATGTTTTGGAGAGATAACGATGAGAAATGTGAACCAAGCCTATGTTCCTTAGCTTCTCATATTTCTCTTGAGCAAATGTTTCTGTTCTTTAGGCAGCTTCATAGCAAAATCACCTGTCATTTGTTGAAATAAGACAAAATTGGGGAGAGTCAGAGGCTCAGGATGCTGCAAAAATGAGCTGTGAAATTTAAATAAGTCTTAAGTAAGTTGGCCTTGGGCATTTTCTGGAGTTAAAAAGAAGGGAAGTTGTGTGAACTTGGGTCTTGCTTTTTCCTGCTGTCCTGTACTACATGGTCCTGGCCTGATGCAGAAGGGCTCTTGTTTACAACTCTAGTCTTTAAGGAGAAACCGCAGAGAAAGTTCTTTCTAACCCTTCATTTTCTCTCCCAGCTCCTTCACTGTTTGTTGTAAGGAAGGGTCTAGGTTGTCTAGAAAGGCACCTGCTTGGAACTGACGAAGTTCCATCCATAAGGATCTGCAGCCCGACGATTCTGGGATAGTGGCATTTGTCAGCGAGTGTGAATAAAGAAAACAGGGTGGACATTTGTGAATCAGAGGGAGCTGATGGGCAGGATGGTAGTCTAAAGATTCTTGACCTGAGTTTGGAAAGCTGAATTAACTAAAAAGATCATAAGCATGTGGGTGAGTATGGAAGAGAGAGAGAGAGAGAAATGGGGTGGGGGGAGAGAATGCAGAGAAGCGTATGTATTTGTCATGGGAAGCTCTTTGAACAGATTAAGACCACATATCCAAATTAAAGGGGCAGCTTCTCAGACCTCTACTTTTACAGAGAGCTTTCCTCCCAGACTGACTGAGGGATTAACAGCAAACCCCTCACAAAACCAAATTAATGAGCCAACCCCTGATTATAGAGAAAAGGAACGAAAAAAAGAGGGAAAGTGATGTTTCTCATAAAAATGGTCAGTGGTTTTACATTCGAATTTTTGAGGCACCCCATTGACTCCTTAGGAGCTGGAACGACTTCAAAGATCCTTTTGTTTAACCCCCTCAGATGAGTAAACTGAGACCCAGGGAGAGTCAGTCTTACCCGAGGCCCACGCCTGGAGGCCGCTGAGCCCCAGTCCTGTGTCCACACCCTGAAGGAAAAAAACCAGTGAGGTTTCTTCCTGAGGCTGGGTCTTCAGATGCAGGGGGAGTTGCTCAGGGATAAAAAGAAGCTCCTTTAATATCCTCTCATCTAAAAATTTAACATCTGCTACAGAGAGAAAAATAAATTCCAACTGGCCTCCTTTTTTTTTTTTTTTTTTTGGTTTTGTTTTATTTTTCATTTAAGACTGAGGGTAGAAAGAGGGGCTGGCAGTTGAAAGACAGTAACATGAGCCAGAGCACTGTGTGATCCACAATTAGAAAGTGAAATGCTTTGCAGATGCTGAAAGAAAGAGAGAGAGCGAGAGAGAGGGAGGGAGGGAGGGAGGGAGCAAACAAAGAGGAAAAGGCAGTCTTGAACCAAGGTGCACCTCTTTACCTTCCACATCAAGCAGGTAAAAGAAATCAAATGCTAATAAGTAATTTGCCCACTAGAATCGTTCTTGAGTATTATTCACTCGGCACAAGAGACAGTAGAGCATATGTAACATATGTTTTATATTCAGAAGTTTTCTGCGCGACTTCACCCTAGTTCTGAGCTAATCAAAGTGGATGTTCTTGTCCTGGAGGTTCTTTCTTCACAAATCTGAAATCAGACTTGGAATTCCAAGCATAGAGAGGGGCTGGCATGTGACTGGTTGCTGTCAAAGTACTAGTATTTGAACTTGCCCACCTGGTCAAAGCAGAAGAAAGTTCATTCTTGGGTCTGTCCATCTCTTCACTCCCTATTCAGCCTGGCAGTAACCCCCCACTATAGTTAGCTGTCTTTCCCAATAGACATTTTTTAAAAAATTAATCCAGAACAAACCTAAGAGAAGCCTGGAGAATCAGGATAGATGCCCCCTGATGATATCCTGACGGGGTTTATTTAGTGTGAGTGAGCTTCCCCAATCATTGCTGAACATGGACAGTTGTGTTTTGTTCATTTGAGATTATAAGTGATAATGATGGATATTTTATTTGCCTAGAATGTTGGTGATTTAAAGGGTCCCAATTAAAAATGTATTTGACCACAAGTAATAGAAAACCCAGTTTACAGAGACTTAAACACATGAGTTTCAATTCCCTACTTTACAAGAAGTCTGGTATCAGGAGTCTGATGATGTTGATTTGGTGGCTAAAGAGGGTGGCAGCGTCCTGGTGAATCTTGGCCTTGCCCTCGTAGCTTCCGCACATCAGATGGTAGCCAACACGCTCAAATACAAAGCAGGAAGAAGGGGGGGAAGGTGAGGCCAGCTGCGTCCAACCCTTTTCATCAGGAAAGCTAAAGTTTTCTCCGACCATGCTCCCAAGCAGATGTCCGCTTATGCCTCATTGGCTAGAAGTGGATCCTATGGCCATTTCCACTTGCGTAGAAAGGTGGAAAAGCAAGCAAAGAATATTATGATTAGTTTAGACCAATTTTGATCTAACTGACACTGGGTACATTGCTTCTCTGAGTCAAATCAGTGTTCTGTTAATAAGGCGGAAGGTGGTGGGTTTTGTGTGATCACTTGCAGTGTGTATATCACACGATGGCGTTCCGGTTTAATATATTTACAAGCGTAATTTTTACTGTTAATAGCACACAAAACATACCTAAAAGGCAGAAATTTTTACTACATTATTTACCCTTTCTTCTTTACCTCTGACTTGATAGCCTTATAGTTTCCACATAGTTTTCTTTGAAATGGTCATCGACACCCACTTTCTGAAAAGAAGCATTGTGAAGGCTAGCCCCAGCTGCTTGCCTCCAGGGTTCTGCCATGCGCAGAACTGCGTTAGTTTTCTGGTACATACATCTTCACGAACAGCTGGAAGTAATTTTCAACCTAAGCATTTCACATTTCATGGGTGGGTGAACTTTACAATAACTTCTGAAGCAACCATTCTAAAGCTCATGCATCTTTGATTGGACACTTGACTAATCCTATCCATTTCATTGGTGCTGAAATATTTAAAAACTCTAGAAAGGTTCTTACCCGAGTTGTTAAAGAGATACAACAAAGGCACACAAAAAAATCATACCTTACATGGTCCTCGGTATATTCAGTCTGTTCTCTCCACAGCAGCCAGAGTGATCCTTCAACATAAAACGTAGACTTTGTCATTCTCCTGTTCTCAGTCCCCCAGTGACTTCTGCTCTTACTTTGATAAAATCCAAAGTCCTGGCGATGGGCTTTCTGGGCTCTACGTGACCTGGGCCCGGCCTGTGTCTCACATTTTGTTTTGCTTTGTAAACAAGGGGTGCATCCGGAGTCTTATCGAAGTCATAAGGGGAAAGGTAGTCCTTTCAGTAAACTGTTCTTCAGAACACAGAGGGGACATTTCTTTTTTTTAAAATTGAATTTATTGGGGTAACATTGGTTAACAAAATCACACAGGTTTCAATTCTACAACTCAGCAAAACATCATCTGCATCTTACATTGTGCGCCCATAGCCCAAAGTCAAGTCTCTTTCAGCTCCTATTTATCCCCCTTGGCCGTCTTCCTCTTCCCCTTCACACTGTTGTCTTTGTGTTGTGTACATGTGACTGTCGCTTAATTGCATCTCCTTTCGCCCATCTCCCCATCAGCCCCCCATTCTGAGAGCTGTCAGTCTCTGTGTCTGTGCTTCTGTTTCCATTTTGTTTGGTGAATTATTTTCTTCATTAGAGTCCACATGTGAGATCATATAGTATTTGTCTTTCTCTGACTGGCTTATTTCACTTAGCATAATACTCTCCAGATCCATTCATGCTGTGAAAAGGTTAAAATTTCCCCCTTTTTTGTTTTTATGGCCCAGTAGTATTCCATTATGTGAATGTTTGTAGGCTGGGGCTCAGTCCACTGAGTGGCACCAGCCAGATCCCCCTGTGTAGATGCACCACAGCTTTTTTATCCACTCCTCTACTGAAGGGCACTTAGGCTGTTCCCAAATCTTGGTGATTGTAAGTAATGCTTTGATGAACATAGGGGTGCATATATTTGTTCAAATTAGTGTTTGGGGTTCCTTTGGATATATTCCCCAAAGTGGAATTGCTGGGTTGAAAGGCAGTTTCATTTTTAAATTTTTTGAGGTATTGCCATACTGCTTTCCACAGTGGCTGCACCAGTCTGCATTCCCACCAACAGTGCACTAGGGTTCCCTTTTCTCCACATCCTCACCAGCACTTGTTTGCTGATTTATTGATGACAGCCATTCTGACAGGTGTGAGGTGATATCTCATTGTGGTTTTAATTTGCATCTCTCTGATCACTAGTGATGTTGAGCATCTTTTCATATGTCTATGGGCCATCCATATGTCAAGAGGGGAGGTTTCTTAACCTTAATTGTTTTTCCATATTTCTTCAGGATCACAGGGCTCAGGTACAAATCAACATATATAAATATAAATTAAATAATGCATATGTACAAATCATAATTATAACACAGTTATTATTTATAAATATATTATGTAGAATGTATATAATATATGACATAAAATGTTGTATATAGTATTATACATACACAAGCACATATAATAATGAGTATGATAGAATGTCAGCTGCTTTATATCTGGGAGGTGACAGTTAGCTTCACTTTAGTCAGATAACTGGTGGCTCAGAAGGGCAAATATGACTCACATGCCCCAATGTTATTTGGCCAGCGCTTGTGAGTTGACAATTTTTAATATGAAAGCCTTCAGTCAGGGCCTAAGTCCAGCCTCTACCATCCCTTCCGTGATTACACTGGGCCGTAGCCACACACTTACCTTTAGTTAGGGTCTGGTCGGGAACACTCTGAATTTGCAACAACCAATCAAGAGTACTGTGGGCCCACCCTGTGAGGAATGTGGACAAACTTGATCATATTCAGGAAACGACAATACAGCATTGAGGGGTTTTTGTTTGTTTGTTTAGCATTGAGTTTTATTTATGAATATTCTGCAATTTATTTAACTAATTCCCTATTGAGGAAAATTTGTGTTGCTTCCACTGTTTTGCTATTACAAACAATGAATAAGCATTCTTGAACATGAAAAAAACCCCAACACATATGGCAAGGGAACAGGAACAATGGCCACCATATGAGGAATTTGGAGATTTAGCCTAGAGAAGGTGGGGCCTTCTGGGAGAGGCCGTGGCAACTGTCTCCAAGCAGCACAAATGCTGCCTGCTATGTGGAAGAACTAGACTTGTTCCGTTTGGTCCCAAAGGGTGGTACCCGGAAGAGTGGGAGGAAGTTGCAGGGAGCTCAATTTTGGGTCAGCATCAGGAAGCGCTTTCTAACCGAGCTGCCTCTAGAAAGAGGGGCTCTCACTGTCACTGTGAGCTTTGCAACAAAGCTCAGCACTGGAGCTGCTGGAGGGGATCTGGCTATTGAAGTGATATGTTGGATTAAACAGTTCTGAACTTCCCTTCCTATTATAGGACTCTTTGATTCTGAAATAAAGTAAAACCCCACTATCTTGGCCTTCATTGATTTAGAATGAGCATAAATCCTGTTAGTGGGGTGGGGTGAATGGATGAATTTTTCCTTTATAACATTTTGTAATATAATATTATTAGTATCTCACAATATTCAAGAACTTTTCTAAATCATTTAGAAAAATGTTTTTTTTTTAGATTTTATTTATTTTTAGAGAGAGGGGAAAGGAGGGAGAAAGAGAGGGAGAGAAATATTGATGTGCGAGAGACACATCAATCGGTTGCTTTTCACATGCCCCCCTACCGGGGATCTGGCCTGCAACCCAGGCATGTGCCCTGACTCGGAATCGAACCAGTGACCTTTCGATCTGCAGGCTGGCACTCAATCCACTCAGCTACACCAGCCAGAGCATAAATCATTTAGAAAAATGTTCTAAATAATTTTAAATTTATTGATTTGACAGAGAGGATGAGAGAGAAAGAAACGTTGTTCACTGATACATTAATTGGTTGATTCTTGTATGTGCCTTGGCCGGGAATCAAACCCACACCTTGGCATATTGGGATGACTCTCTCATCAACTGAGCTACCTGGCCAGGGCTAGAAAAATGTTTTAACTCACTGAGCTCAATTAAGATATTTTATTGCTGATTAAGTGTATAACACTATTCTAGGAGTTTTATGGAACTAACTATAACAGGATATAAGGAAATGCATTTCTCTGGGGAAGACATGGTTATAGGGGAAGATCTGATAAACACATGAAGTAATAAGTGAACCAGAAATCATAATTATTTGTGTATTATATATTTACAAAATAAAGTGAAATTAGAAAAGAGTCATGTGCTAATTGTCAGTGACACTCAGTAAGAGTACGAGGGGCACGTGAGGACAGTGACCATGGTTTACAAGCAACGTCAGAGCACAAATCCAAGACTACTAACTAAGTACTTGACATCACACTGTCTTAGAAAAAGAGGCCTGCATAATTGCTAGATAAACATTGAAAAGAGTCATCACAGACAACTTCAAGGAGGAGGAAGATCTTGACTTTGTCCTTGAATGTTGGCTATGAGGAGGACCACCCAAGCTGGAGAGCAGCTTAGAAGTGGGAATGGGGGGGTGAGGGTCGGGGTGACTCACAGATTGTCCAGTTGAGGGTGGGTCTGTGCCAGGAGTAGGGGGGAATATGGTATGGGAGGGACCCCCTGTGACACTAAAAACCAGGTAGGGTACTCAGGACAGTAGGGAGCCAAAGAATGAAACAATGTGAGAAATTTAAAATTCAAGTTCAGTTTCAAGTTCATTCACTAAATATTCATAGAGCACTTAACTTTGTACCAGACAGGTACAAGATGCTGAGGATCCCAGTATCCTCAAGGATTCACAATCAAGTGGGTGAGAAGGACCAGGAAACAGCATTCTAATTCCATGTGATGAGTCCTGGCGAGAGAGCACAGGTTGCACACAGTGTGGAAGAGGGTTGGGTGGGGTTGGCCCTACGCCAGGTGGGAGTTGGTGTAATGTCCTGAAAGGCCTTTGGGTGAAATGATACCTGAGCTGAGTGAAAGACAGGTGTGTGAGGTATGGGGGACAGGCGTGCTAGCAACGTGATCAGCACTTGCAAGTCACCTGGAGAATAAGTGGGAAGTAGGGAGGTGACAGGGGCTGGAGTACAGGACTCTGGCTGGTGGGTGAGATGACAGGTGAGAGTGACAGGTGGGCCAGGCCGGGTGAAGAAGGGACTTACACAATACCAGTAATGGCACATTGGCATTTGCTCGTGTTTGTTAGAGTAAATTAGGCTGAAGGAGTGGGTGAGATTGTGCAGGGATTGAGAAGAGAGAAGGCAAAAGAGGGAACCCTGGGGAACCCCATGATTTCCTTTTATTCTCAGATAATCACCTACATGCTGATCACCTGCTGTCAGAGCAAAATTCCAGTGGCCTCTTCCATAACTCTGGTGGACGTTGCTTTTAAGTCTTTATACCACAGGTGGCAAACACAAGGCCCGTGGGCCCAATCTGGCCCTCCACCTTGTTTTATCCAGCCCAGCACCTTGTTTCTACCTGGCGGCAGCACTGAGCTCTGGCTTAACTGTTAAGGAACAGTTACATTGATACAGTCCTAAAATTCCATTCAGCCCTTTGAAGGCAACCGCGAGACTGGTGTGGCCCCCGGTGAAAATGAGTTGGACACCCCTGCTCTATACCAAGATAACAAAATATGCATTTTCTTGTTCTTTTGTTTTTTGTTTTTGTTTTTATTACTTAGAACTGGCAACATTTCTGTTGTGGGTTAAAATGTTTTCCCAGCGTTGGTTACAATAAACCGTGGCCTGTTCTCACACTAAAACACCACGGGACTGTTAGAATCGATGCCATAGAAGATCTCACGGTTTGGGGAAAGGTTTGGGCACTGAATGTGAAAGAAATGCCATGGAACAATGGCTGTGATCTTATCTAAGCAAACCACAACAAGAGAGATTAGCCCTTCCTCCGAGTCTCTTTCCTTTTCTATCAAATGAAGGTACTCTGTTAGTGATGTCTGAGACCCTCTCCTATTATGAAATCTGTGACCCACAAAGAATACCATGTTTCCATCTGCCTTCCTATGTGTTTTCTCCATTTCCATTTTACAAATGTAGAAACTAAATGATAATTCAGTAATAAACTATTTAAACAATGTAATATTATTTACTCTTTAAAAATTCCATGATTTATTAGTAGGTAGTGTGATACGTACATGTAAGTATTTGTGTATTTATTGTGCACTTAAAACTTTGCTAAACATGAAGAATTTTACAAAGAAATTCCACCTTGAAGGATTTTACAATCCAGCAGGAAAGGGATGGAGATTCATATATTGCAATATAAAACTGCTGAGTAAAAATTATCAGCAAAGTTCCAGTTACAGAATGAATGTCATGAGATGTAATGTACACCGTGGTGACTGTAGTTAATACTGTGCTGTGTGTTTGAAAGTTGCTAATAGAGTAGATCTTGAAAGTTCTGATTCCAAGAACATAAAATGCATAACTGTGTAATGATTCGATAAATATTTATCAAATTTATAAATGATATTTATCGAATCATTATGTTGTAGACCTGAAACTAATATGTTATATGCCAATTATATCTCAATTAATTTTTTAAAAAATTATGAGCAATAAAGACAAAGTCAAAATTGTACATTCCGTAGCAACATAGAAACAAAGCCAGAGAGGAAGCCATGACTTTCGCCCATACACAGATTCACCCTACGGTGGCTCAACTGCCAGAGGAGGGGACACATTTTTGGTCGCTATCGCTGAGGCTCACCAGCCTTCCCCAGGCTTTGGGGTCCTGCGAGGGCGGCCGTCCATCCACAGGCAGACTGCTCCCAGCACACAGCAGGAGGCCCGCTGCTATGCCTGCTCTCAGCCTGCTGTCTCTCTGCTCCGGCCTTCCCTACTCAGCCCCACTCAGGACAAAGCCGGGTGGGTGAGTGCTGCTAAGCCTCCCTCTGCCAAGTGCTGTGGTCTCTCATGCCATAAACCAATAGTCTCTAATGATACGCCATCACAATTCAGAGCGGAGAAGGACCAGCAAGGTCTTTTCCTTCTCCCTTCCCCAAGGTCGTTACATCAAGGGGAGGGCCTCCTGATTTACTCGTAAACTTGCTCAGAGCAGCAGAGATTAATAACTAATAGGTCATTGTCTTATCTTGATTTATTCCTAAAGTAGGAATTAACCAAAATATTGTGGCCAGGTCTTGTTGACTAGTACAAAATTATCTTGAATTTACTCCAAACAATATATTTGAAACTAAAACATAAGAATGACTCTAACTTCTTTCTATCAGACACGATTATAATAGCCAAATTCTTAAAATATCCTCTCTATATAAGATACGAGTTCTTCATTTGTTATATATATATTTTAAAATGCTTATAACTCAATAAAAATGTCAGCAAGTCTACAAATGAGCAAGGGATTCAGACCAAATGATCCATATGGTTAATAAGCAATCATAAAGATGCTTAATTAATGAATAACTGGAGAAATGCAAATAAAACAACAAGATGAGCCATGACCAGGTGGCTCAGTTGCTTGGACTGCACACCAAAAGGTTGGGGGTTCAATTCCTGGTCAGGGCACACACCTAGGTTGCTGGTTCGATCCCCAGATGGGGCGTGTAAAGGAGGCAACCAATCAATGTTTCTCTCTCTCTCTCTCTCAAATCCATAAATATATTTTTTAAAAAATTAAAAAACCCAATGAGATGTCATTTTCATCTACCAAACTGGTCAAGATTTAGATATTGATGAGAGTCAGAGGAAAGATACTTTGGTACACCGTGGCTAAAGGTATATAGATTGGTAAAAACTTTCTGGAGGGCAATACATGTTCAGTCAAAAACTATGCATTACCACTTATTTGAGGCATCCTACTTCTAACAATTATTAAGGAAATAATTAGACAAAAGCACAAAGATGTAACTACAAGCGTGTGTATTGTAATAGTATGTGTAATGGCGACACACAGCACTAAATGAGCATCAGTGGGATGAGGAGGCACATTTTAGAGATGCAGACAGTGCTCAGCTCCCTCGTTAATTGTGAATTGTGATGATATGTTCCACAAGAGCTTTATTCAGCATTAGATAATTGGGGCCAGAAAGGTCAGAGAGAAATGTCGCAGCTGCTTCACCACGGTGAGTGGATTGTGGAATCTTCACAAAGTAAAGGCAACTTGCCAGGATAGCTAGCTCTCTCCCATACTGTCCTGGGGCCTATTCATCTTTAAATAAAGAACTTTTTCAACCCACTTAGAAATGGTGAATTTCATACAAAGCTTTCAGTTGTGTTGGAGGGGAGAAAAAAAGAAACCCTGAACTGATTCAAAGAACACAGGGATTAGAATTTCAACGGAAACCAGATGTTCTCATTGTGGTCATGTTTTAATGGCTATCGGCAGTCAGATTCCAGAGCCCACATCTCCAACAGGCTCTGCTCAAGCGAGTCAGGCCCTGTGATTGGATGCAGCACCTGGTTTCCTGGTGCGGAGAAATAGATGACTGTGCCAGTAGCTTCAGTTGGGAGAGAACTTGCTGTGTGCCGGGCCCCCTTAAGCACGCTGTCCACCTTACCTCATTTAATTTGAGTGTTTTCTCCATTATGTATGTGAAAAAGTTGAGATTGTGAGAAGTTAATGGCTTGGTCAAGGTCATCCAGCAGGGATTCAGGCCCGTGGCAGCCTCTACAGCCCAGCTCTTTACACGTTGTGCAGTCTCTCACATAATACCGAGAACGAGAGAGAGAAGACAGGGTTGTAGCGGGGCTAATATTCAACTGTTCAACACTGGTGTGGCTGCAGTGATTTTCTAAATAGTAAAAGAGTCGCACACTGACTGGTAAACAGCTACTGCCCTTAGCCTCTCCTTGCCCCCAGTGGTCTTCCCCTGTCCTCCCCCAGGCCCCTGGGACCCCAAAGCAGCAAGAAGGGGGGTCACACCTGGTCCAGTAGGGCCCTCAGGATCATTCCAGGGCTCTCTCTTTGGGCAGTGTGGGTATTATCACGTCTCTGCTTATCCCCTCTAGGAGAGGAAATCCCTAGTGAGCACAGGGTACAGGCAGAGCAGCTAGTTCTAGAATTTACGCTTTGCTTGTTATGTTCCGTCTCTAGCTACTCTACTTTATACCTTAAGGGTTCTGGTCACTCCAGCTCTTTGCTGCCCCCCAGGGCCGTGGCATGAGCCCTGGCCTTTCAGGACTGCCTCCCCTTTCCCAGTGGTACCTTTTCCTCACATCCTGCTCCGCACTATTAGTGCCAGGGCACAGCCAAAGGTGACTATGGCATTTGGAATTTAGGGGAATTTCTTCAAATCTAAGGCATCATTAACTGTGAGGTTCACCTTTATGGAGCAGGAAGAAAGAAAAACCCTTTTTAGTAAATGATGGCACACGGTAGCACTGTGCTGTTGAGTCAGTCACACCGGCCCCCAGTTACTTTGAAATCCCTCCCGTCTGCTCTGGAGGACAGGCAAGTTCTCTGCCTTTGGCTGCATGATGGGCAACCCTGCACATTTCTCCTTGATGAAACATAATGCAGGGTCGTACTTGTGGGTACATATATTCCTTTCTTAGCTTCTGCTGAGGCTCTGCTTGGTTCATTTCTTTGCTAAAAATATGCAAGTGTGGTCATTCCTCATAAATGGGATATTTGTATCTTTTGTACCAAAGTCACATTCTGCTGTTGTTTCCATTTTCTGCTATGCTGTTTGTATTGAAACTTACCAATGTTGAATTGTAATGTAAACATTCTGAAGATATTTTAAATGGTGATTAAAATGTGTACACTGTCAACAGTGCATATAACTCAGTTAAAGTGACAACAACATGAGCAGCTAGGACCATGTTCATGCAAACATAGGCAGGGACAACTGTGATATGATTACCACCAGGCAAATCAGGATGACAAGGAGTATCCTGATTTTCAGTCTGAGAATATGTGCATCTTAGAACTGATTCAAGTACACTTTGTTTGTTTGAGGTCAATCAGTTGAACTTTGCAGAAGTAAAGACTGAGACTCAGAGCAGTTAAGCCATTCGAAGTCACAGACCTCCTGATTGATGGAGCTGGAGTTCAAATCCAGGTCTGACTCCCAGACCCATGCTCTTTTCCATGTAAGCTGATTATCTGAATAGGGAGAAACATCTGTCACATATGGATATTGAGGGCACCATTGGTGTTTCACCTTGTCTTCTCAGCAATCTTTTTCAGTTCCGGGGCAGCTTCCATCCACAGCTTTGCATTTTTTTTTCTTTAAATCCTCACCTGAGACTTTTTTTTTTCATTGCTTTTAGAGAGAGAGGAACGGAGAAGGAGAAACAGCATTTGGTTGACTCCTATATATGCCTGGACTGGTAATCGAACCCACAACCTAGGTATGTGCCTTCATCAAAATGAACCCTGCAACCCTTTGGTTATGGCATTCCAATCAACTGCACCACACTGGCAGAGCAGTGGAGGCTTCACTCTTAACAGCATAAACCTACAACCTTCTGCAGGGAACTACCCTGGGGCTGCTGAAGCAGCTTGACCCAGACACTTCCCAGGGGAGTTTTCATGCCTGCAGGGCAGCCAAAAGGCAATAAAGCAGGAGTAGAAAGCCCAGCTCCTTTGCCTTGAGTCAGGACAGATTCCTTGGTGTCACTGACCTTCCAGAATTTTCCCCAGGATCAGGCTGGAGCCTGGAACTTCACCAGCCTGGCTTCTGGCTTCTTCCCTTCCCCTCTCCTGGCCTGCTTCCCCACTCTCTTCCAGCTTTCTCCTTGGAGCCCTTCCTTAATTAATCACTTGCATACAAATCTTCATCTCAGGGTCAGCTTTTGGGAAACCTGACCCAAGACAATGGAGAAATTAGTGACTAAGGCGGCATTATAAATGGCACTATAATGCCGATCAAACAGGCTAATTGAGGCAAGCCAATATCTCTCTTCCAAGTCCTTGAGCAAGTCCCACTTCCTGGGTCTCATTGTTACAGTCTGACCGGGCAACTTGACTTTCATCTTCAAGTTCTAGGAACCTGAGGTCTTACAAGTCCTGTTCTCTCTGGGTCTCAGGTGAGATTCTTTGGACTGCTGATCCTAGTGAAGATCTTTGCTACATTCAACATCAGCTTCTGGGCTGCAGGCCTTCTGAAACTGGCCCTAGGGACACTGTTTTCATCCTTGTCCCTGTTCTGGGCCAAATGTAGATTATTCTAGAGGCTGTTCCCATTTGGGATTAGTTAAATTTGAATTTTTCCTTCTCTCTTGTTCTTAGGAACGTTCTGATTGGAGTCACAGTGCAGGAACTAGAGAAGCTCTGAAAGATCATCTCTGCCAACCAGAGAGGGGAAGTGACTTGCTCAAGGTCAAAAATAGATCTGGGAAACTATGTTTAGAAACCAGTTCTGTTTCTTGTACTGCTATGCTCCTAGCTCTGGAGTTCGCGTATTTCTGAGTAAGACAGAACAAGTCTGGTTTCAAGGGGGAAATTGTCCTCCATTCTGTGTGATAAATTCAAATCCTGTTTATTTCTAAGAACACCTGAATTATTCTCCCTAACAATACTCAAGTCCTCCAGCCCTTCACATCGGTCTTTTGACGCAGAAACCTAATCACCTCTTATTTGGTTGCCCCTGGAAACTTCAGTTTATTTCTTGAGGCAGGGACAGTGTGCTTCCCTCTCTGGTGCCTGCGTAGTGGGAGAGCTTCCTCAGAAGCCTTTGTCCCGGAATTTAATCCCTACTAGCTGTATAACTAAAAGGAAGAAAAGAAAGCCCAGAAAAGACATTAGCTGAGAAGCTGTGGTGTTACCCCATCTGAAATCTCTTTTGAGAAAACAGAGGCTAATTTGCCTTGAGCTGGGAATTGAAGAGAGCTGATTTCGGACTTGTTACTCACAAATCCTACTCTGCATAAAGACATTCTTCTAGGCTTCACCAGCCTAAGGCAGAATTATGGGATATACGAGGGTCGTTTTTGGAGACCCTCATCTGTAGCTCCTCCATTGTCTGATAATGCTCCTTAGTTCTCTGGGCCTCCTATTGCCACTTTGTCTGTAGTGTGTGTGGTGGGGGCTGGGGGTTAGATACGTGGCTCAATGGAAAGAGCAGAACCAAGTGGAAGATGGTCTACATACCATCTGATGGGGTGCTCACCACCAATGTCTTCAGGGAACTGGGAGAGCGAAGTGACAGAGTGAAACGCGTACAGTGTCCTCCCTGAGTCTCAGTTCCTCCAGTCACGCTGCATTCCTCTCCCAGCTCACCCTGTGTGGGGGACCACATGAGATCACTTGTGAGAAAGCACATCGTTGTACTGTGCTAACCTTCCCTTTGGTCTTTACTTTCTGCTCTGTGATATTGGGCCTCAGTGAGTGAAATAGATAGACCAGTTTCCTAAACTTCAGTTGCTCATATGCCCCCTTCAGGAGTTTACCAAATTCTTAAACAACACACACGATGATCCATTTAACATTCATATTTAAATGCACTGACTAGGTAGATTTAAATATATAAATTGCTGGGTAAGTCAATATAAATTATTTTAAATAATAATATCTGTAAACATCCAGGTTGGAGGTACTAGTTACATTTCTTCCTAATACATATAGGGTCCAGCACAAATAATGCCCCTTTTTTATTACAAAATCATAAGCATGTAATTCTGTAACATAACAATATCATGCTCAAGCATACCATATGACATTTTAGGTGAAATGTTCAAATTAAAACTATAAATTGTTACACATATATTATTACCTTACCAACTACACTCAAGCTGGCGTTACTTCTGTTGGACCCTGTATGAAAGACAGCCCCGGCTGGTGTGGCTCAGTGGATTGAGTGCCAGCCTGCCAACCAAAGGGTCACTGGTTCGATTCCCAGTCAGGGCACATGCCTGGGTCATGGGCCAGGTCCCCAGCTGGGGACCTGTGAGAGGCAGCAGATCCATGTAGCTCATAAAATGATGTTTCTCCCCCTCTCTTTCTCCTTCCTTTCCCCTCTCTCTAAGAAAGTAAATAAATGAAATATTTTTTAAAAAAGATAAATGTATTAACTATTAAAATATAAAAAATTATGTGCACAGTTATCTCATTGACTCCCAACAGGACGTAAGTCATACTCTGGGGAATGAGTCTCTGTTGCATGTTGGCTTGCTTGCCGCTCATGGCAGTTCTCAGCAGGTGTATGGGGTACAAGGTGAGCCCTTCACGAGTGGGTGGGGGTGTTGTCAAATTTTGATTAATGCGTAACAGTAATTTCTCTTGGAATTCAGTATATATATTTATATAATATCTGACAACTGGAATAGGCTGAGGGGGTATGTGAGGATGGCATAAAATTTACTGTAAGACGTTAGAGACGTAAGAAAATCTGTAAGCTGGTGCCAGAGAATGGTCTTCTGTTGCTTGGATGTGAGACATAAGGTCATTGCCTTAAAAATATACAACAGACCATGGTTAGGCAGTACAATGATCTACACAAATAGTGACATGGTGCTGAATGGTGACAGTCATAACCGTGGCTGCTTTGACAGTCCCAGTGACATTGTTATACTGTAGTATGGTTATAACTATTGTCTGAAGACTTCTTTCAAGTATGCCAGGGGTATTCAAAAACGTCCTGTAGACCAAAAAGATTCAGAGCTGCCTGCATGATGGTTTAGGTCAGTGACCATGCACAGCCCTGCTTAATGTTATTGGTGGAAATTTCTGGAAAACTTGCAGGCCAACAAGACATTAGTGTGGAAGGAAAAGTCTGCCTCAGTCATGGGTAATCCCTGTTACTAAGTCTTCTTTTTGCACATTACGGATGGGCAATTGGTAGACACAGTGGGGAGAGACCCATTTTGCGGCTCTAGGACTTCCTGAATACCTTTTCTGTCATTTGCCCTAAATGGCACTGAACTGTTTGAGGTTAAGTCTACTCTCTTGCCTAATTCCAGTTATATATTCTCTAAGTTACTGATCTTCTTATTGAATTAGTTTTGATGAGTTATATTTTTTCTAGTCACTTATCTACTTACTGTATTTTCAGATTTATTGCCAAAAAGTTGTTCTTAGTACTCTCTTATTTTAAAGAACCTTGTTGTAGCATCCTGGCTGGGTAGCTCTGTTGGTTAGCATCGTTCCCACACGCCAAGGTTGTGGGTGGGATCCCCAGTCAGGGCACACACAAGAAGCATCCAACGAGTGCGTGAGTAAGTGGAACAACAAATTGATGTTTCTCTCTTTTTCTCTCAAGTCAATAAAAAAAAACTTTGTTGTGTTTATATTAGTGCTCCCTTTTTACTTCTAATATTGTCTCTTTATGCTTTCTCCTTTTATTTCTTTACCAATTTGTCAGGGTTTTGTCTATTTTTTTCAGGTCTTCTAATAGACCCAGATTTTGACTCTCTTGTTTTTATTTACTTTAGCTTCTTACTTATAATCCATCTTTACAACACATCCCTGGGCACACATTGCAATATTTGTATGTGAAACTCCCCTAATAACTCAAAGCTGTTGGTCTGAATGAATGAAAAGTCCCCTTATCTGGAAAAACTTTTAAAAGTTTCCTATGTGGGCGTATTTCCTTATTTTCTGTCTACTTCTCTAAACTCATTTTAATATTTTTGCTTGAATTCTCTTCCTTTGACTCAAACTTGTTGCTTTCCTCTCAGTTTTATTGCTGTTCAAAACCTGAAGCACAGCAAGACAGGCCTACTTCAAGGGCAATAAATGATTAGCTTAATTTATTCTGGAAAGCTTAGGTTCAGGTTGAGCTCTGAGAGATGATTAGAATTTGGATATGGGGTGGGGCAGTGGCATTCTCTTGGGGCTTGAAGATGGTGTTTGTGGGCAAGTGAGATGACCATACCTCAAAACAATAACAAATACGACTCTGGATATTAAACGTAATCTTCTTCCATCAGCCTCATCTTGACCCTGCTCTATCTGCCTCTCTGCTCAGGCCATCTTTCAAAGTTTCAAGTCTGTGCTGCTCCCTCTCAACACAGAGCCTGGGACTCTCTTTCCTGCCCCTGCCAATTTTTCCTGCTCCAATTGTATTTCCCTCTTAGGTATATGTTTAATCTCTGTCTTTGCTGATTACCACCAAAATCAAATTCCCCTATTGCAACTTATCATATGCGTAATGTTAGATTAATTTTATGATTTCATGACTAGGGTCCATCTGCCTCTCTGGAATGTAAACTCCTTGAGGGTGTTTGAGTTCAGAGCTAGTCACCCTAAGATGTGCTTTTGTGGTATGCAGATTGTTTTGAGCTAAGGGCAACTTTAGCTGCAGGCTCAGGAGGAACTTCTGCTCCTCCCTTGACTACTTGGAAGAAGGTCACCCAAATGGGAGATTATCAGAGATAACCCTTTGTGACCTCTCTGTAGGGCAGGACAAACTTCTACTTACCAAACATCTGCTGTTCTTACCATCCTACACTGACCTTTCAAAGCCTTCAAGGTACATTACCTCATCCTTAGAGCACAATGTCATATATTCCTAGATCCCTCCCCCCTTCTTAAATGATTTTACTTATTTATTTTTAGAGAGAGGGAAACGGAGGAAGAAATATATAGAGAGAAACACTGCTGTGAGAGAGAAACATCAATCATTGCCTCTCACATGCACCCTGACCAGGGACCAAACCCACAACCTAGGCATGTGCCCTAACTGGGAATCGAACTGCTGATCTTTTGGTTTGCTGGATGACACCCAACCAAATGAGCCACACGGGTCAGGGCAGATTGTCCTTTCCATCTCTGAGTCTCTCAAGTATGTGGGGGTCTCTGACTCTCTCATATACGCAGGGTTCCCATACATATGTATATGTTACATTTGGTTGTTTTCTCTTGCTAATCTACCATATCTATTTGATTATTAGACCAGCCAAAACAACCATGAGGGTAGAGGAAAGTTTGTTTCTCCCCTACAAGGGCATGAACTCTGTCTATTATTTGTTCACTTTTCCCCAGTGCCTTACAAAGAGTAGGCACGCAGGCAACAGTTGTTTAATTTTGTCTCCTTTGTTAGTTAGTTAACACATAGCTGAACAGTGTAGAGATCTGTGAAATTCATTTCTAATGAGATAATGTCCAGACAAGAGCTACTTGACCCAGGACCATTCAAAATTTGGGAGACCTAAGTTACTCTCCCTTACTAAAGGAAATGAGGAAATAAAAAACAGACTTAGAAAAATTGTCGCTGCCTGTCACTACCAGAACCAGTAAATAGAGACAAGGATTCAATCTTTATGGGCACTTTATTCAGATGCCAGTGATCTGAGAAGATGGCAGGTTATGTACCTTCAAAAACCATCTTAATATCTCATCTGAAGCCGACATTTTTATAAGGAGTAAAAGGGTAGGTAAGGGGTTTGGGGAACAGCTTAATCAGATAAGAGTTGCAGTCAAGAGCGATTTTCCTAGTACTCCTTTATCTGTTGATCAACGGTTCTTTATCTGCATCATGGACATTCCCTCCCTGGAACACAGTGGCTCAGATACCATCTCCAGAGCTGGCAGACCCCCTGGGAATCATGTGGTCATACATTCCAGTTCCTGGAATAACAGCATTCCACATGCATTAATCACGTAAGCCTATCAGCTATGACTGAAGGAAAATATTTAATGCTTAAGTTCCACTATCACTACTCATAAAAAATTATAGGATTTATTATTCTTTCATAGTGTACTCAGGCAGTGTAGATTAAGTAATTACCATATAGCTCAACAGTATAGAGATTTATAAAGGTTAAGCATAAAGTTGTATAGGATGCACATCTTTTTTCAACCCCGTTATTGTATCTCTTGGTTTTCTGAATAGCCTTACTACGTGATGTCCTTTGTGAAAGTGATACCCAAGCCACATACTCTCTTGGCCACCCCTACCCCATGAGAGCACCAGGCTCGACCAAGGAGATTTGTTTGGCCTTGGAAAAGAGAGAGATAGGAAAAGAGACCCTGGTAGGCTCTCTCTCACACAGCACATACCCTGACCTGGGAACACCCCTGTGTGGCAGAGATGAGTTGGAAGTGTCCGGTGATCATAGCTCCATAATCAGGGCCATTAGCATCTTTGGCCCTGAGTTTAGGCTCACCAAACGACATGGATTAAAGTCTGATTCCCAGTGTTCATGGTGCTGCGTGCCATCCAGCTAATCCTCTGTTAATTTCCCTTCCCTCCCATTAGTGTTGTTGGAGTATTGCTGCACAAGACAGTCCCTACTCCCAGGCAACTATCAGTCACAAAGATATGTTAAGAAATTTAACAGACATAAAAAAAACTGTATAAAACAGACTGCAAAAGTATAGGTAGATAGATTGTACATGGACTATGCTAATGTAGGTTAGCATCAATCTTTAAAGGCTGTTCACTGCCTTCAGCTCTTTTCTCGTCCTTTTAGAGGAATGAGGAGCCTGGAAATGTGCTTGCCTTCATAGCTTATGTATCGTGTGACTAGGAACAAATGTCCTGAAGTTTGTTTTCAGCCTCATTTACTCCCTGCAGAGAATTCTTTTTTTTTCTTAAGATTTTATTTATTTATTTTTAGACAGGGGGGAAGGGAGGGAGAAAGAGAGGGAGAGAAACATCAATGTGCCTCTCATGTACCCCCCACACTGGGGACCTGGCCTGCAACCCAGGCGTGTGCCCTGACTGGGAATCGAACTGGTGACCCTTTGGTTCGCAGGCCAGCACCCAATCCACTGAGCCACACCAGCCAGGGCTCCCTGCAGAGAATTCTGAGTCCAGCAAGCCCCACCTCTCCTTTTCCTCTGACAGCTGAGGAGGACTCTGTCTTTGCCAGGTTGGTTCCTGGGCTCTGTGAGGCAGAATTGGGATGATGGTAGAAAAGTAGAACATAGAAGAGATGGGTTGGGGGTATTTTTATGATAAAAGGCCAATATTTACTAACAGGAGAGAAAAAAGAGGGAAAATAAAGGGAAGAAAGGCAAGTCCAGTGCATTATGACTTTGTCTTTTTCTGAGGAGCTTTATAATGCAAAGGTCAAGGAGAGAGAACGTGAACTTGAAGGGCGGTTCTCCACGTGGAGGACACCGAAAGTGGCAGAGGTGAGAGAGAGGGTTTTTAAGAAATTGTGTTTTGTCTTTTATCAAATATATATTCCCTATCCTTGGCGCTTTTGAGAGAAATGATGGTAATGATTTTATTTGCATTAGTTTGGTTGCTGGGGCCAACATAAGAAGCGTCCAAACCTGTAAGAATATTTATGATTTTGTTTGAGCCAAACTGACAACAACTGCTGGGAAGTAAAATCTCAACGGAAAATGCTCCAGAGAAGGGCAGTTTTACAGCTTATTTTACATGTTACATTTAAAGGTGGAGGTCTGAGTGGTTTACATGACATCCACTGGTAATAGACTAGGGAGGCAGGAGAAAGCAAAGCAGGGAAATCTCTGGATTTGGATGAAAAGTAAAACAAATAGACACACACTTCTTTACATAGGTGGGTGTAGGATAGTCAGCGGTCAACAGTGAACAGGATAAAGATAGTGATGAGGGGATTGGCGGTCTCTGCTCAGTGGGAGGGTGGGGAAAGAAGGACATCTCCCTGACATTCCACAGGCATGGTTTACCCTAGATGTAAAACGACAATAGACAGGCTCAGTTAAGGTAAAGATTGACTTTTGTCAAGGAAGACACTGGCCTAGGACTTGACTGCGTGCCATGAACTGCTGTTAGCTAGAAAGTTTTCATTTCAGGCCATCTTATGTGGTTACTTTTGGTCTCTGAGTTTGTCAGGTCACCACGCAGGCCTCCCCCGAGCCTGTCGGGGTTAGTGTGTGGCCCTTTCTCGTCTACGCTGGACTGTTGCTTTGAGTGCAGACTGCTCTGAGATTGAGCTCCTTGAGACGCCAGTTCAAGCTGAGTTAGAATTAGATATGGAACCAGGCTGTTGTTTGCTCACTGAACAGCCTTTCTTCTTTCCTCAGGCTTTGGATCTTCCATCCTTATGAGGTCAGATGATGACCTTCCAGGAAATTGTTGGCCTGAACATAGCTTAGTGTCTAGGTTGGGTTTTCCCAAAGCAGATCCTGAGGCAAATATCTGAGTCCAGTCCCCTTATTTGTGCATGCAGTCCTAGGGGAAGTGAGAGAGGGAAGCAGCCACTGCATGGATGTGGCCACTGAGAGTGGTACTGGGGTAGGGGGCTGATGCTTGATCTCGTGGGGCCTTCTGAGGGGCTTTATGAAGTGTGTCTTCCAACTTGTTCTCTCTGATCTTCTCTTGGTCAAGGGTGGCCTCATAGGATTCATTTGTTCTGGGGCGTTTAGCTGGTGATTGCCTGAGAATGGAGCAGTGTTAGAAAATAAACTGAGGCACATTGAACATTTTGAGTTTATTTGCGCAAAATCGATTAGAATCTGGCAGTGCCAAACTGGAAGTGGTTAGGAGCACTTTGCCAACAGGAGCTGGGGAGAGATATTTATAGAGAAGATGCAAAAGCAAAGCAAGGAAATTATTTGATTGACTGTGATTGGTTGTCCTTAGGATTGGATTTTATAAGCTTCGCATTTACAGGCTTAGACTTCGGTTTGCTTAGCAGTCCGCCATGCCGTTAGAGCCACCTCTGTCTAGTGGCCTCCTTGTTGAGTTATGGAAGAGCAGGTTCTGACGGACATCCACTGCACTGGGTGAGAGAAGCCCCCAGGCATAATGCAGAAGGGCCCTGGCGTGGAGCACAGACAAGGCGGCCTGGGGCTGGACGGGTTGCCCCAGCCGTGGCTTGTAAAACAGCACCTACAAGAATGGAGATTCTTGCAAACAGCAGTGTCCGCTGGACCGTGCATGTCCAAGAGCAGGGGGAGAGGAGAATGGTGAGTGAGACAGGGCGGCCTCGTGGGCCGAACCAAAGAAAATGGACTTCATCTTGAAAGCAAGCAGTGTGAGAAGGTGATGTGAAAGAGTGACCCAATCAGATTTGTGTTTCAGACAAAAAGAGCTAGTAACACTGGTAACAGTGTGCAGGATGGATTAACGGGGGTGTGTGGCATGAGGGGGTGGGGTGGGTGTTGTCATGGCAGTTGTGAGACCTGTTAGGAGCCAGTACAGACTGTCTAGGTGAGAGACTATGGCGATCTGAAATAAGTCGCAGGTGGGCTTTACTGAAGGAGAGAGCAAGCGGGGAGAGCTGGCCACGGACTGTCTCTGTGATGGGCTTGTGACCCGGGCTGAGCACAGCGCAGTCTCATTCCCTTTGGGTCGCCAGCTGTGATGATGTGACCTCAGAGAAGGTTGCTGCCTTTTCTCCCCCTTGTGGAGAGACTGCACCTGAGCTCCTTGTAAACACTTTGATTGTGGTCGGGACAAACAATCTTTCAGTACTTAAGAATCGATGTGTATGTCATTGTCTTGTCTTGTTTTTCTCAGAGCCACAAGAACGTGGCCAAGACACATCAGATGCTGAAGGGTATGGCGTGTGTGTGTGTGTGTGTGTGTGGTGGAGGCGGGGAGAGAGAGAGGGAGAGAGGGAGATGCCGTGGAGTTCTTACCTGAGGCTGGCTCTAAACCCTGCTTTCCATGGTTTGGGGGGTTGTTCATATGAGTG
The DNA here is from genome assembly GCA_007922815.1 of Macrotus californicus. Taxonomy (NCBI): domain Eukaryota; kingdom Metazoa; phylum Chordata; class Mammalia; order Chiroptera; family Phyllostomidae; genus Macrotus; species Macrotus californicus. Next base: position 46,368 of record VMDR010006211.1, read on the forward strand.
TGTGATTTTCCCTTTTTGGTTTAAGATGCTTGAGCAGAGTTTCTCATAATCAAGAGTCCTGACTGAAGTAATCTTTTTGCACCTTAAGCCTTGTTTTTCTATTTAAAATCATTTCCTTAACATGTATTCTTTTAAGGGAAAATAAGAGCTCCATAATTATCACCAATTTACATCATTTCCAAAAATGTATAAGAATAACTTCACCATACTCTTACAAATACTGAATAAGTAATACAATTTTTAAAACCTCTGTTAATTTCATAGGTTAAAAAAAAATCTTGTTTAAAATTACTTATTTTTAATTACTGGTGAAGTTGAAAATATTCCAATTTATTTGCTTCATACTTTCTTTTTTGAGTTTGTCCATTTATATCTTTTACCTGTTATTTTTATTGGGGTCCAAATGTA